>OMNZ01129678.1:4706-20846 GCA_900303255.1 Lesueurigobius sanzi | reverse complement strand
TCACATTTACGTCTGAAAAATAAAATTTTATGCGTTTAATATATTTGTCTGATATAAAAGAGAAGCAAATCAAGAGATTTTTTGAAGATACAGTTAATGTTTTAAAGTGGCTAAAGTTAGCAGAAAGTTAGCATGTTCTGACTGCAATATGAACTGTTTAGCTGTTCATAATGACTTAATTTGATCAAATCCAAGGTTGTAGTAGTAGTAACCTATATAACTGTGAGTAATTTTGCAGCTTTTTATGTTTTAATATTTCTTTGTTTTTGACCTATTTAAGTCCGGACCTGCTAACTTCCTGCTAACTTCCTGCTAACTTTAGCCCACTTTAAAACATTAACTGTCCTCTCTATGAATATTTTACAGCAAAAATCTCTTGATTTGCTTACCTCTTATATTAGACAAATAAATAAAACACATAAAATGTTCTTTCTCAGACGTAAATGTGAAGATCTCAGTCGATGTTTCCCTGTTCATCTCAATGGACGCGGCCTCTGGTTTCACCAAAAAGGGGGCGTTAACTTTTGTTGAATGAATGCAATAATTATAATTATTCTTTGTTTCCAGGTGAAAGTTTATATGTTATGAGAGCAAACTGGCCCAAAACCTGAAACTTGAAAACAAATTTAAAAAAATGGTATTGCTTGCAGTGTCTCCCCGTTAAAGGAAAGATAGTATATAATAGTCCAGTACAGAACAGTTGTAGGAGTAGTGTTCTAGGACAGCTGTTCCCAAAGTGGGGGTCGGGGCCCTCCAGGGGGTTGCGAGGCCGAGAGTGTGTCCGTCCCAATTTAAAAAACTATAAATTCATAAATATTGTGATGTATAGGTAGCCACTCTAGATTGAATAATGGAACAATTTTGTTATGTAATTTCTTTTTGATGAATCACTACTTTTACTTTTACATAAGTACCGGCTTTAGAATACTTGCTCTCACCCCTGCTAACCTACTTTCCTGAATATGTGGTTGGCAGATGACATTTTAAGGTAATCTTATATGAACCACACAGAAGTTTGGTGTTATCCAATCACTGGAAATCCAAGCTCTTCCCTGTCTGAAGTCAACCCCCGGGCCTGGTTAGGTGGGTCACTGCCTGCACAATGGTGAGTAGGTTTCTCCACGCAGTTTGTCACAGGTACTACACACAGTTAGCCATACCATGCGGTGGGACGTCCCGTTTTAGTGCTTAAAGAGGGGGGGTGGGGGAAGCACTGTGGGAAACAATGCTGCCCTTTCGGTCCCGTCACATGGCCACAAAGTTATTCTAGGCATACGTGAAATTTAAAGGTGTCATGTGGGTGGTATTTGGCTAGACTAGAGGTTTTCAGGATGTGGTGTAGGTACCACTGTAATTAATCACAGTAAAATAGGAACTGCAGTTTGAATGGTTGCAATTAGCATGTTACACTTGTGTCTCCCTGTGAATAAATAAATTATACACTTTTTTGCATAATTAGTCTTTATGTAAAATCAAAGCTAATTTACCAGACAAGTAGATTTGGTTCTCACACACATTTTTCAATATGGTTTGTTACACTGGTGGTACTTCAAGACCTAACAAATCTTTACTCGGACCGAAAAGTTTGAGAACCACTGGTCTAGAGTCTAGACAGAATAGAAAGAAATTGGGTGAGGGGAGGGGGGCAGAGGAAGCTAGTTGAATAATCACTACTCAGTTTAATTGTCTGCTCTGTGCTGCGTGACCCATGGCTGTAATCAGCGTGAGTGCACTGAAAAGGTTGCACACTTCGTAGGGCATGTCTTGTTTGTGCATAACCACAATCAGAAACAGTGTGGAGGGATTAGGAAGTGAAATGTCTTGCTCAAGGATACGTTGACAGTGAAAAGTACAGGTTAAAGCCAGCCCGGGATATACAGTGGTATGAAAAAGTTTGGGCACCCCTGTAAATTTTCATGATTTTCCTTTTATAAATCATTGGTTGTTTGGATAAAAAAATCCAGTTAAATATATCATATAGGAGACAAACACAGTGATATTTGAGAAGTGAAATAAAGTTTATGTGATTTACAGAAAGTGTGCAAGAATTATTTAAACAAAATTAGGCATGTGCATAAATTTAGGCACCACAAAAGAAAAATTACTCAATATTTTGTGCATCCTCCTTTTTCAGAAATAACAGCCTCTAAACACTTCCTATAGCTTCCAATTAGGGTCTGGATTCTGGCGGAAGGTATTTTGGACCATTCGTCTTTACAGATCCTCTCCAGTTCAGTCAGGTTTGATGGTTTCCGAGCATGGACCGCCCGCTTTAAATCACACCACAAATTTTCAATAATAATTTTCAACAATATTCTGGGGACTGAGATGGCCATTCCAGAACGGAAGTCTCATTCATTCACTATAGTCAGTTCAGTTCACCAACACATGTCTGTAGGACTTGATGAGAACCTACAGAAGCACAGACTGGATATTATTCTTCCGCGCAGGAAGATTGTCCGTCTTTATGGATAAACCCAAAATCTCCTAGTTAAGTTATTCAACAACACCAATTTAAAAGGGTTAGGTCAACGCTGTTATTCTAATTGATCCTATAACATCTTTTCATATATGAAATATCTATGAAATACCATTGCGTCCAGTAGCTGAATACATCGTTGCAGTTTAGGTCTGGTCTCACAGAAAAGGCGGAAGAGAAGCCGTCCAATGGGCTGTTTGTCACAGATGCTGGCATAGTCCCTTTCTGCAACACGTAAAGCACAGTTCAAAAAACACTGCACTCTTGTTGTATGCAATGAAGATATAGTACATACAGTATACTCACCAATGGTTCTGCACAACTCACTGCACTGGCTTATATGTGGGAAACGGAGAATCTCCTTCCATTTTTTACTGCGGCCTTTCCTCTTTCCTCCGCCACCTGCAAAACAGGAACAATGTGTCAGTAATCACAAGTTTATCATCCACTGTATCTGTAAGCTACAACCACAGAGAAGCGGTAATATCATTTTTGGCCCTGTCTTAGAAGAACTTTTCATAAGTTATAGAATTACTAAAAACTAAATAATTCCTTGACCAATTAGTGATTATAGACATCATATTACATCAGTTAACAAAAGCAGCCATGGCTGCAACATTAGTTTTGCAGCAGAATACAGGCATTATTATAAAAAATGTATTTGAAATCACCAAATCCTTTAATTATGGTGTGTCACTTCAAGTGTAGACATTGTCTCAGTGCAGTATGGGCAAACATTTTGATGCAAGAACCACATCAGGTTTTTAACTTGCCAGGGGGCTGGACTGGTTGCAATTTGGGCGTTTTCAAACAAGTAACAACACTTGAAAACACAAAGAAAAAGCAACAAAATGGATGCAGTTTTTTTTTCTTGAAAACATTGGTGCTGTTCACCTCTGTGCCAGTGCATCTTGGGCTTGGTCATGTTTTCTTGGCCAGATTGAAGAGCTAGACAGGCCGCATTTGGCCCCCGGGCCTTAGCTTGCTCACCTCAGTTATAAAAAGGGACTTTTACTTATGAAATGGCCTTTGAATTTTGACATTTACATGTCAATCTACAGAGGAAGGATAATTCAGTAAAATAATAAAACATTTTATTGTGTAGGTTGGACTATTTCTTTGTTTTTCTGGTTCAAAGTTTGCATGTTACGAGAGCAAACTGGTCAAAGGCCTGAAAATGTAAAAAATAAAAAGACTTTTGTCCGCATTGTCTTCTCTTAATAAAATAAAAGATACAAGTTATGTGCAGAAATTATAGTCTCAGGACGCATATGAAACCTATGAATCATGTCTGGCTTTGTGCGTAAATCCTGGCTTCGCTGATGTCCGCGCTGTGGCCTCCTCTGAAAGTCGACCAGTGTGTGATTGTGTGTGTGTGTGTAGTTGTGTGTCACACAAACAGAAAGTCTATTCTGTCCCGCTTAGTTCCCATCAGAACCAGGGACTCTGCCAGACTGGATTCTTCCTCTCTGAATAATCCAGCATTGGTTTCATTGTGGAGTCCAGCAAAATCCACATAACATTAATGAGTTGATTTTATCTGAGGTCATGACGACAGATATCATGTCACTTGCATACAATCATTTGTTGATTTTGTCAATTTATTTAACACCAGATGCCCTCCCTGGACAAATAACAGACAAGAATTAACTTGTAAATTGTTTTTTTTTTTTTTTTTTTTAATATGTGAGCTCCCAGTCATCCAGGAGTTTCTGTAATCTGTACAGGGTTACTTTGGGATTGTAGCGTTTATTAGGGTACAGTATGTTCTCTTTCCATCAATACACACAGTACATCTCTGACAGAGTCGCAGCTGGAAAGACAAGCACACATATCAACAAGACTATTTCCAATAATGAGTTAAAGAGGGGTCAAAAAGTTTCAATGGAACGTCAATAGGAGCTTCTGGGTTCCAGAGCCCACCCCTCGTATGCTAACTGGCTTCACGGAGGACTAGCCAATTGTACCTCCATTATTAATATACACTCTATGGTCAGGACTAAACATGGCTAATGCTCAAATCCAGGCTTAAAACAGTTCTTAAAAGCTGTGCATCTGGAAACTGAAAGTATTTTATCTGCACTCTTTGCTTTTAATGTAATAATGATTGATTATATTTATGTTTTATGGATTCATTTTTTGCCTTCTTGCAATTTTATCGTGATTATTACACAACACAAATTGCAAATCGCAGAGGTATGTGATTATTAAGGAAAAAAACAAAAAAATTAAGCCTCTAGTCTATTCCTGTCAGGAGTTATGAAATTTTACACTGTCTTATGACCATAGCGCCTTTGCTTTGCCTGATCCTGTCAGATTTCTGTAGTAGGCCCGCGTAAGGGGGCAATTGCTGAAAGGGCCCAATTTGAAGGGGGCCCCACAAAAAAAAAATGATTCGTCTCCCTAAAAAATCTATTCTAAAAGCACAGATGGCAGCTAAAGGACCAGCTGAAAATATAATTTATTTTCTAAAATGCACATGAATGCAAAAAATCACATCTGAATGAAAAAAAAAAACTGCAGGACTCTCAGACTGACCCAGGTCAAAAGTACAATATGTCTGCAAAATCAAATCGAAACTCGAATCGCCCAGCCCTACATTATATTTACTTTTATTTTTTGGTAAAATCATTCAGCCCTAAAGAGGACCTTGAAAATATAATCTCATATTAAATCGCAATATTGAGGAAAAAAATCTCAATTAGATTATTTTCCAAAATCGTTCAGCCCTAGTAACTGTAAAGCACTTTGAATTGCCTTGTGTATGTGTGCAAATTGTGCTCTACAAATAAACTTTCCTATGCTTTAAATGCATTGAAGTTAGGTATTTATCTAATTTAGACATGGTTTAAACCATGTAATTTAGTCCAATATAGCTCTATTTTAGACCCCTTTATGACCCAGTTTAGTCCTGATTGGATCCAGATCGAGGCCTGGTGGCATTTGTAAGGTTGAATATTTTATGATGTGATACTTGGAAGAAGGGGTGCACAAAATGGCAACACAATTTTCTTGAATTTGAATTGGCACACATCACCAGAGATGATACTTTTTTCTGCAAGTTTAAGAATTACACACAATTAAAATCTCAAAAACTAACATTTTATCGTGAAACAGAGCTTACCTGAAGGTTCCAGACTAAATACAGGTGTGAAGAATTTAAACCTGTCTTAAATGAACCCAGTTGAATGTTTGACTGCACTGCACAGCAGTGGCCCTCCATGCCGTATACACATCAATAAGTGGCCCTTGTTGAAAAAGGTTTGGACACCCCTGAACTAAAGCTATCTTCTTCAAGTGAAAGTTCACAATTATAAATATTTCAAAAATAATTGCACAATATAAAACAAGGTTGTTATTAGTAAAAGACAAAACAAAGCAAAAAAGATCTGCCACAACAATATCCCTCTAGATGTCCATCTAGATGCACTACTACACTCCCCTAATTAACCAAGCTTTTCCTGTCTTCGCTAACCTCCACCTCTCACACTCTTTACGCTCGGACGAACCCATTGTGTCACCGTTTTCCGTTGCATTTGCATGTTTATTTTTCTCCCCGTTTGAGGAGCCAACCCTAATAATGAAGTGACAGGGATTTCCTCAAGCTGCTGCCGTCTGCCCACCAAGAGACGCACATCAGAGCAGGCCCAGAACAGAGGAAGCGATGACATCTTTAAGTAATAAGGCAGGAATGTGAATGGCACTACGTCATGCCCCAGCCTGAGTGAAAAGCCTGGCAGTTTCCCATCAGTACCCCTCCATTATGGCCTTCTCCTCAACCACTATCACACTATTAGCACTCTTGCTCTGGTGCCGTAGTGTGTATTCCGACCCCCTTTTTAAATATGGATAGTTAAGGACTTGAACTTCGCAATGTAACTAGAATTTACTTCCCCCATACTTTACTAAATCTTTTAAACACAGTGCCTTTAAATACATTCAAAGAAAAAGCTATTTTGTTTGTTTTTTTCCATCAAATTTGGCCAAAACAAGACTTAAGAGGAGACACTGCGGGCAAACAATTATTATTTTTTTTTTCAATTTTCAGGTTTTGGACTAGTTTGCTCTTAACATATAAACTTTAATCAGCAAACAAAGAAATTACCTAATCTCTACAATAAGGAGTGTAATTATAGCACCAAATCAACGTTTCTCCATAGAAGCAAATGGGAACCTGTAAATTCAATGACAATTTTCTCAAAATGCATTTTTCTCACATTATGGCGACAGCATCTCCACTTTAGTAGCTCCTACAGACTCCAAACTTTCCAGTCTTGTTGTTTTGAAGGTTTGTTGAGAGGGATTTTTTCATTATTTAATTGCTAGCTTGATTTATTTATGAGTTTTGAACCCGCAAAAACAAGGCAAAATCCAGATGTATTAAGATAAGATAAGATAAGATAGTTTTTTATTGATCTCACAATGGAGAAATTTACTTGTCACAACAGCTCTTAGGACAGTATCACACAGGGGGGTGCACAAAGTCAGGAAAAGTGTCATCAAAGAAGCAAAACAACAGGTAATAGTAATAATAGTAACAATAAAATAAAATAGAATAAAGATAGTATTCACTAATAACAAGTTTATTCAAAAACTAAACAAGATTTTAAAAATTCCAAATATTTTTAAGTATTCATATGTCAACAAAATAAAACCATACATTTAAACCTGGCTCTATTCCATTATTCGGATTTTGATGCAGAAAAATAAAGGCAATTTTGAGATTGATTTGCTTGAGTGACATTTTGTATTTTTATTGTTTTGTTTTTATTACCCATTTAAATTTGTATTTACATTTGTATGTGATGTGTTTTTTGTCATTATGTTCAGCACTTTGAGATTCACTGTGTGTGTGTGTAAAAGGCGCTCTACAAATAAATGATTGATTGATTGATTAAATAAAAGAAAAAAAATGCAATAAATTCATATGAATTCGTGTTCATGTCAGTAATATACAGGAAAAGTTTCAAATTCATATCATTGATATATCATTGATATCATTGATATAACATTTTAAGAAACTGTCTTGGTTTAGTCATACAGTCATTACAGTAACATTATTAGGGTAATATTCAAAATTTTTATCATATACTGTAATTTGTCATATCATGTAGCCCTAATCTGTACATTTTCAGTCCATCGACCAATATTAATGAGACTAAAAGCCTTTTTATATTCGTTCACCATCAAAAGTGACTCAACCATCATAAATCATCTCGCCAGAAGCATATTATCCCTAAAGAAAAACACACAAACATAGCCTTGGACGGATTCATGATAAACTAAATATATGACATTACACGATGGAAGACACTACGTCACAGCAGTCGATGAAAGCAGACAATAACATGTAATAAATTAATAACAAGAGTCAAACTATCCCCAAAGAGGATCATTAACCACCAGCACCTGCTCCCCATCTACATGTCTGCAGTTTATGAGAACGCTTCCTAATTTAAGACACATTTGTTCCTTGAAAACAGATAATTAGCACAGCTCACACCAACTATTAGACTGCAACAATGCTAGTTTTCTTTAGGGATAATATGCTTTGCCCAGACTAGCAGACTATTAGTTATGTTGACGTAAAGAAAAAGCTTTTGTCTAATCTAATCCAGTTTAAAGTTAGTTTAGCTTTGGCTAAGCAATATGGCAAATAAAGAAATCACAATAATCTCACTTTTTCAAATTAAAAACAAATAAATATAACTCTTCTCTAACTATGGTGTATAGACAAGATAGACCTTTTAAATACATCTCAGCTTAAACAAAATATGAATTCTGTCCATTGTCCACTCAAAAACAACAAAATATCCTGTCTCTCGATGGGGTCTTGGTTTCTGTGTATAAAACTGGCTAACCCTGTACCTCCACAAACAAAAAAAACTCACGTGTGGTCTCATCATCTCTCATACGCACTGGGGCCATGACAATAAACAGCAATATAGTAATAATAACGCAGGGGGGGGGGGATCTTTGTGGTTAAAAGTAGCCACAGAAACGCACTTCCTTACAAGAGGTCAGCAGAGTGGCGAAGAATTGTCCCAAACGTCGCTGCTCCTCCCATGCATTCAATACGACACAATACTGAGGAAGCATAATCAACATTTTAAACAGACCATGCGCCCGTGATGCTTCTCATTTTTATTTCTCACATTTTCATCATTATTGTGGCTAAAACGCTTGCAGCCGGTGACTCACTCTGGAACTGCTACTGCTCCTGACTCTGAGCGCCTCGGGGTCAAGTAAGGTCATTCGCTTTTGCATTAGCAACAACAAATGTAACATGTTGTTTCCTAAAATGCAAAGCAGGAACACGATGAATGCACGTTCTCTACCTATACTCGATCTTTCTGTGACTGAAAACCCCAATGAGCTCTAAAACTTACAACGTTATTCAAAAGAAAGGAAGAAAGCAAGAAGAAAACTATGTGAATTTAGCATAACTTACTTTTGTTTGCCCGGGAAAAACAATACCATCTTATATGACTTAAAATTGCTTGTCATTTATCTTGAATTTGAATACATTAGGACTAGTCTGAAAGTGAGATTGAACACAAAAATGGCAATGATAGTTTTCCTTAAGTGGTATTACGTTTCATCTGCAATCTTTCATGCCCAAACCAACACAAATTTACTTTCTTCAAGGAATTCTAAGTCATTCCTTTCATACAAATTAAAATGCAACGATGGTTGTTTATCCAAAAAATGCAACGCACCAATCATCATTTCCCATCACGTCCACCCACTTTAGCACAATCACTGCAGTTTAACCACCATGAAACCAAAGCTATACTTAGTGCAAGTGTAAAAATATATTACAATACTGAAAATAGCCGTCAATGAGTGTGACGCTGCACTTGTCACGCTGAGGCTACCTAGTATTATTTGACTCCAGTCTAGATACAAGGCTTCGACATCCACAGACAGACACACCCAAAGCACATCTTTATAAATAAGTAACTCATCCCAGAGTTATCCATGCACAGCACATCAAACATGCTATTTCCTGTCTGTCTCTGTGCCTCGAGACTTCTTACATTATTGTCCCTGGCCTAAATATACCATGCTTTTAGTGTATTGTACTGAGTGCTGTGTACAGTACATTGTCATTAAGTTAAAAGATTTTAGAGGCTGCACTTTATAAAATAGTTCCAGGGGGAAGCTTGTAAAAGACAGTAAAGTTTGACGCACAGGAAGCTCTTAAACTTGTATTACATTAATAGACCAGAGGAGACTGACGACTGCTCAATATGCATTTCGTGTCTACAGTGTAAGACTAAAAGCCGCTGCACTGTTTTTGTATTAAACTCGATACGCTGTCACTTAAACTTGGGCCAAAATATACTCTGGGTTGTGGGCATGAAGCATACAGGAACTTGTCAGTCTAATTTATTCCATGTGGCCAAAGTGGTCGCCTCCTTTATTTGTGCTGCTGCTTAGCAGCTCTGACATCATCACGTCAAGTGCAGCTGAAATAAGGTCACAGAGGGACGTCTGCCTGGCAGGACACCAGGGGGTTACCGGTGTTCTGCAGATGTTCATTTAACTCCATCAAATTAAAGCTAAAGCATAAGTCTACGCTAGAGCTGGGTGATATGGCCAAAACAATCTTATCATGATTGTCTTTAGTTTGAATCACGATTTCGATTTTCTCACAATTCATGTGTAAACTGTCTTTTAAATGCGACTAAAGCATCTGCTTCTTCTTGGGTTTAGACCTGGTGTTGTAGTGGTTTAGTCTTGGTTAAGACCTGTTTTAGTCCAAGTTTCAGTCCTTACAGAGTTTTGACATGTTTCCTTCATGGTTTAGTCCTGGTTTAATCCTGTGGTATTGTCCAAGTTTAGACCTGATTTAGACACAGTTTTCTCTCGTTTTACTGTATTTCTGATTGAGTCCTTGGGTTTAGTCTTGGGTTAGTCCTGGTTTAGTCCTAGTTTAGTCCAGGGTAATCATCCTTTTGTTCTGTCCCTGGTTTAGTCCTTTTTAGTTTGGTCCTAGTTTAGACCTTGTTTTCAGTCTCTGCTTTAGTCCGGTTTACTTTTTGGTTTAGTCCTGGTTTAATCCAGATTCAGTCCATGATATTGTCTGATTTTAGTCCTGGTTTAGACCTAGTTTTCTCCTGGTTTAGTTTTGGTTTAATCCTGACAGCAGAAGCAGTGCATGGAGAAAGGTATTTGAGCTCAGAGCTGCGTTAAACATATAACCCACTGAATCACGATATGACGATGTTACCAAAAAAGCAGATCGTCACGGAGACAAGATCACGATCCGATTTATCATAATATCACCCAGCCCTAGTCTAATAAGCTGTAAAAGCTGTTGAAATTCTTTATTAATTATCATATCATTTGAAATCTGTGACGCATGCAACTTTTAACATGCCTGTGTAAGTTCTCAACCGTACATGAGTTGTCCATCGTAGGCAAAGATTCTTCAGTCTTCATCTGTACTCTATAGTTGAAGTGTAGGACGGATAAAGATCAAAACATCCTACACTTCAACTACAGAGTACAGATGAAGACTGGAGAATCTTTGCCAACTTTTAACATGATTTCCTTGGATTTTTTCCTTTAGCTTCATGTTCAAACTTATAATAATCATGAAAGTTACAACAGGGGAAGGACTAATATTCAAATGGCATTCAGTTCCTCCCTCTTTAATGTGAAATAAGGTCAAGTTCTCCAAATGAAGTGCTCATCGAAATCAGATCATTTACAAACAATTGACAATAAAGTTTAAGCAGTGGCGCATCTGGACTCGCAGGTACGTGTAAAAGAAGTGTTAGAAAGAATCCAGGTGCGATGTGTGCGAGATGTGATCCTCCCACGCAGAGAAAAGTCAAGCAGAGGACTTCAGTAAGACTCCACTCATCTGTTCTTGGCACCAAATCGGCTCCTTGTTCAGTGGATCTCTGGCTGATTATCTAACAGTGGCCTATTCTCACATCACCTCCTTTGTCTGATCTGCTAAATGTCGGCTTCGCTGTTGAGTCACACAGTAGTGGTCAGAGGAGCGCTAACACACTTCTACATTTCTGCTGCTTTGCACTGAGACTTGTTTCAAGCCTGACACAAGCTGTGATTTTACAATACGGGTGCACAATGTATCATTATTTGCGATATTAGGTGACGCGACATCCAAGAATCAGAATCAGAAGCCTTCATACATACAGTACATCATTGCCTAAAACAAATACACATAGTAGCTTTGAAATGTGCAAAAGTACGTGTCATAATTGTAAATAATGTGTCATAATATTGTTATCGCAATATTAGTTTAGTTTTGTTTAGTCTTCTTTATTTCGATTTATGTTCCTTATGTGGATACATACAAAAAAAAATACATTATAATCCGAAAAGGAGTAGGTAGAAGTAAAACTTATGTTTCCTATCCCTTTTTACGATTTATTTCTTTGTTTCTGTTACAGAATTTCAATGTTACATTTACTTTGATGAAAGGACACTTCTGTTTGTCTCATTTTCAAGTCCTTCAAGTTAAAGTCAAACCTTACATTGACATCAGATGTACTTTTCTTAAATAATATTATAATCAACACTTTTACACTGCTCAGAAGATCACTGGCTGCCCTCCCCTCTCTCTGACAGAGCTATACAGCTCACGTTGCCTCAAGAAGGCCCAAACCATCATTCAAGATTCAAGATTCAAGATTATTTATTTGTCAAACCATGCGAATGGTTCGAAATTATGTTTCTCTCATCCTTGATTGTGGAGCGGGGGGAGGGGGAAGAGGGGTGGGAGGGAGGGCAGGAAGTTCAGCTTCCCGATGGCCCTGTGTACGAAACTTAGTTCCTTAGTCGACTGGAACTGACCCGTAGATTCCGCAGCCTCCTCCCTGAAGGCATCACCCTGAAGAGACTGTGTGATGGGTGCGAAGGGTCCCTGGCGATATTGATGGCTTTGCGGGTGAGACGGGTGGAGTACATGTCCTTAATAGAGGGGAGAGGGGGTCCACAGATCTTCTCCGCTGCTCTCACGATGCGCTGGAGGCTCCTTCGACAGGAGGCAGTGCTGACGCCGTGCCACACAGTGATGGAGCTGGTCAGGATGCTCTCTATAGTCCCTCACCACCATTCTCAGTTATTGTAACCTCTGCTGTCCACACGGCGATTTTACCAGCTTTCAATGTGGCTTTATCGGTTAAAATAAAAGCATGTGACTGCGTTGCCATGGACACGCACAGCGCAGGGACATTTTGGAAATCTCCGCTTTGAAGAGAGTGTATAAAAATATCCAATGATGTCATAAATGTGGACAGCAGGCCCAAACACATAGAAATGTACGAGTTTATAAAAAATATCCTGGTTTGTGCAGGCCTAAGACTGGAAATCTGCATTTCGACAGTTACCATAGTTACCGCCATAAAATTCTCAGCTGCCCTCCACCTCAATTGTAAACTATAGTCTCTTTAGCATGTTGTGATGTCACGTGAATGCAACCTATTACCACTTTGATTCTCCTTATGGCCAGAATCATCATCTCTGTTTCTCCGGGTTTACTGGCACAAATCATGTGTTGTGGGCGGCCACATCTACTGTATATACTTTATTTACATTTATTTTAATTAGGACAGGGCATATTAATCAACCTGCCAGCATTTAGTGTCATTGTTAAAGGACCAAAATTAGCACAAAAGCTAAATTCCACCTGTTAATTCATCATTACCATGGATGGGCTTTTATCATCGTTCATTACATTCTGCAACAATAACATCTTTGCTTTCTTTCATGGATTTTGCCGTTGTTTCGAGCTGAAAACCGTGTGATGGATTTCAAGCCTCACTCTCTTTTTTTTTTAATTAAGACTGACTAATTCATGAAGTGTTGTTAATTGCTGCCTGTTGCCGGTTGCATGTCTTCTCCCCTCCTTGTGCCGCTGAGTGCTGAGGACAGACGGTAAACAACTCCATTCAAGCAGCTTGTCCTCTCGTTCGGGGCATGGCAGCGCAGTGTGCCATGACTCCGTTTGTCTATGTGCAATTTACCCAGCAACTGCCAGCTCTCTGTCTTCCCCATCGAATCTCTCACGAACCTTTTCTTAGATCACACAGGATTGCCTAGCAACCTTTTCCTCCGCACAAACACCAATCTGAGGATGGCGCCGCGCGTGGTGACCGACGTAATAATTATGCAAGAGAGACTAACCAGAAATTTAGCACCGGTGGCACCCCTCAAAAGAACAATATCAGCCGATCTGAAATTGACAAGTATTCTTTCTGGCACAGCCTTCACACTGCTACTACTTAAATTTAGACTGCTCTATCGGCACCACTTCGACAACTACTGCCAGTGTTTTGAGGGTTTGTTCAGTGGAACATTTCAATATTGATTTGCACATTGCATCTGCGCATGTGTGGGTTAATCAGGTTTAAAAAAAATCCCACTACCAAACAAACCACTAGAACAGGTAGTTAACCGTGAAGCGCGAGGCTGACAGGCGTTGGTTTAAAGGTTTTAAGCCATTAGTGACTTGACAGGTGCACTTTGTGTCATGCTCAACAGCTCTTAAGCTGGTCCCACACTAGAGGATTTTTAGCAAGATTTTTAGCCTTTCTGAGACTGAGGGGGCATGGCTCAATAACAACTTTCTCTCACGGCATGATCTGTGGTGGGACTCCTCATGTGTGTGTATGGGTGTCCTCATGTCTGTCCTTAATGGTGCGTTCATCTGGGCCTCGGGAACTGGGAAAAATGTTTTGCCCGGTTGGAAAATGCACATGAACGCCCGCCCAACTGGGAAAAATAAGTGGGGAACTGGGGTCAAAACAAGCTTCCCGCCTTCCGTATCTGACGCAGAAATCAGCTGATTTGTTGATTTTTCGTTAAATGTGAGCTTCTTGGTTAAACACTGCTACTTTCACAGGTTTACTATGAGCCTTTGTTTTCTTTGGAGTAACATATTTGTGAGAGAAATGCCCGAAATTTATGCGAGCAAAAAGACAATGTATGAGATGCTTTATAAAACAAACAAACCAAAGTTTAGCTTTTCGAGATGCTAACACCAAATGTAAATAGTTAGCTCTGTTAAATGTTAATTAGTGATGAAAGACAGTTTTTATCTGGTGAAATCAACATCCCCACTTTCCGACATAGAAAGCTCATGAACACAAACCAACTGGGAACAACAGACTTCCATCTAGGGAAAACGAGTTCCCCAGTTCACATGAATGCGGCATAAGTGTGTATGGTCTGTGCACAGATTTTAAATCCTGTAGTGTGTGTCCAGCTTATTAGAGTTTATACACTTCAACTTCAAAAGCACCATTTTAAGGCTACTCGGAGTCGACCCAAAGACAAAACCTCCCTCCCCTAATAATAACAATAATAATACATTTTATTTTTATAGCGCTTAGACACTCAAAGACGCTTCACAGGAAATCAACAATAGTACAATTCAAATCAACAACAGCATCATAAAAAAATACATTAGATGTTAAAAGCAATTTTGAACAGGTGGGTTTTGAGTTCTTTCTTGAAGGTGAGGAGGTCAGAGTGGGAACGGAGAGGTTTGGGGAGTGAGTTCCAGCGGATTGGGCGATGGAGAAGGCTCTGTCTCCCCAGGTTCGGAGCTTCTTGGTCCTACAGGGGAGGGACAGGAGGTTGGAGCGGAGGGCGCGTGATGGAGTGCGGTGGTGGAGCAGGTCTGTGAGGTATGGAGGGGTCAGATTATGGAGGGCTTTAAATGTGATGAGGAGGATCTTATTGTTCATAATTTCCCAACAGAAAATAAAGACGCACATAAAAGAGGGAACAAAATTGTTGCACATTTATTTTGTTAATATCTTGAAACAGGGACCACATAGGCGCTCTGTAGGCAGTACAGAGTCTGACAGAAATCGTTTTTTTACTTTTTTACTGTCACTTTTTATATCATTTAAAATCGTCAGGGATCACTGAGAAAACTTCCCAAACATGGTTGATGTGAAATATAGTGGATAAATTGCTTTGAGTCAAATTAGCATCCTTGCGTCGTAGCTGACTGAACGCCGTCAGATCACTTCACTCACATCAAGTCTATATTGAATAAATAGCCTAAAGAAATACAATAAACATGCCCAAAACATAATAAACTACGGCAATATTTCCTGCCTGCCATGGCGCTCCAAAGATATTTCATTATGGTCCTACGGTATGTGCTGTCGGTCCTACATGTCCCTATATCTCGGTCTGTTGTCGTACACAGTCCTTCATAAATCCATCCACGACTACAAAAACACTTTAAATGGTCAAAATCGTGGCTGTCTTCGTTGCTTCCTCATTCATCTTTGAATGATGTTTGGTAGTCAAAAAATGCCCCTTACCCATAATGCACCGCCTGAGATGTGCAAACTTATTGAGTTTTTAGCCCCACAAAAATAAGGCAAGATTTGAATTCACTAATAACACGCTTATGTAAAAAATATATATATACAGTGAAGAAAATAAGTATTTGAACACCCTGCTATTTTTCAAGTTCTCCCACTTAGAAATTATGGAGGGGTATGTCCACTCTGTGAGAGATAATCTAAAAAGAAAAATCCAGAAATCACAATCTATGATTTTTTTAACAATTTATTTGTGTGATACAGCTGAAAATAAGTATTTGAACACCTGTCTATCAGCTAGAATTCTGACCCTCAAAGACCTGTTAGCCCGCCTTT
>OMNZ01129673.1:9866-24605 GCA_900303255.1 Lesueurigobius sanzi | reverse complement strand
AACTACAGAGTACCGATGAAGACTGAAGAAACTTTGCCTACGATATTCCCTATATACAGTAGTCGACATGGCATTTTCTAGGGGTGTCCGAATGTCCAGAGAAAAAAGTAGGGCACTCAAAATTTCCCACAATGCATCTTAAAAAGTAGTGAGCAACGATGGTCACTAAACAGACCGATATAGTCCACAATGCACTGCCAACGTCGGACGGACGCGACTGGACGGATGAATTGCACTGTCCAATGCTTCTTCTTCTTCTTAAAAAAGTTCTACTGTGGCATCTAAAAGTTTAGAATAAAATTTAGACAAGCCTGATGCATTTTGGAAACAAAAAAAAGGTCTAAATGGAACTTTTGGCCATAATGAGCAATGGTACGTTTGAGATAGAAAGGGCACCAGCTTTCATGAAAAGAACACCATCTCTAACTGTTGTATGGGGCTGGATCCATCATATTTTGGGCTTGTTTTGCAGCCAGTGGCACAGGAAACGTGTCACGCTTAGAGAAAAAATGAATTCAATTAATTTCCAACTAAATCTGGGAGAAAACGTAACACCATCTGTGAAAAAGTGTATGGCTTCTCCAAACGGATAATAATCCTGACCACACCTCAAAATCGATGATGGACGACCTCTAGAGGTGCAGTCTGAAGGCTTTTCCATGTGGATAGACCTTCAAAGAGCAGTGCGTTCAAGTCAGTCTAGAAACCTCTCAGTTCTGGAAGACTTTTGTTATGAAAATGGGCAAAAATCCCTCAAACTAAAATTAGGAAAGTGTTGGCAGCTACAAAAGTGTTTACAAGTTGTGAAACTTGCCAAAGTGGGGACTAATAGGTATTAAACTTTTGCACCAACCTTTTTTCCTTTCAATATTATTTTAAAAATGTTAAAAATGAGAATAAAATCTGATTTTTTTTTTTTACATGTTAAGGGAATGTCTCATGTGTAACTTCATGCCTTTGGAAGTTAATTTGAGCTTCCCCTGGCTTCTTTATTCATCATGATAATAGAGAATTTCATCCGGGGTGTGTAAGCTCATTGGCACAACTGTACTTACTGTATTTAAGCAAGACCTTAAACAACATTTGCAAAATAATAAACCTGATTTATTTTGTTCACAATGTACCGTCAGATATAATCAAATTCAAATAAAAGTCTTTTTTCCCCAATTTACGTATGCATGAAATAGTTTGTCTGATATCATTATGACGGTGACTGTAATACTGTCGAGAATACATTCAGGCTTATTGGATATAACTGCTTGTGTATTTGGTGCATTGCGATGTACTCGAAGAAAGTACATTAGATTACCCTGCCCACAGTCTGTTATTATGCTAATCAAATATGATTGTGGAGGTGCAGCGTCTGCCTGGGTCACTTGGGGTTTATGCCAGTCTCTAATAAGAAAACACAGACTGTATAGTTGCCACAAACACAGAAAACAATCCTCTTTTTTAACAATTCCTATTACAGAATTTTCCTTCACTGCCATTATTTGTTATTTCAAGCATTCATTCATTTGTATATATCTAAAAATGATAACTTGAGAAGGACATTAAGAGTGTAAGTGTAATTATACTTAGACTTTATTGATCCACAAGGCAAGTTGTGTCGCCACAGAAGCTCTTACAAAATCAATCATCAGCAGTAGCAGTAGTAGAATGATTATTAGAAATAGCTCTACTTCTGGGACTATATACACATATAACAATATAAAAACAAGATTGTATACATTTTCTAGAATGTATAGAATTCTGGTCAGTAGTATTGAAAGTATCCATAGGGTTAGTATCAATTATCCAACAAATAACCACAGGTTCGCTCTAAATCAGGGGTGCCCAAAGTTTTCCCACGGAGGGCCAAACTAAGCGATGGACGGCCAAATTAGCAATACTGTTTCAGATGCAAAGACCAAATTTAAACAGATCTATCTTTTAATATCCGTTACTTACTGTGCTTTGGAGTAGGACATGCTGTTTCGATGTTCTTAGGTAAAACTATTCAGTCACAAATGGATCTAAGTAAATACTCCTTACAAATCTAAGAAGGGCCAAAATCTCAAGGGCCAAATCAAACAAATTTACTGGTCTGTAGTAATTAACCCATCGTGATAGCACCAGTCTGCAGTCTGTGTTCATTAAGTGAAAGTAAATTGACCATAATAGAAACATAATAGAAAATAAATAATGTTGAATTACCTACCACTTAAAAGATGGTTGGACAAATGGTTGGTCATAAGCTTCCGACTTTAGGCCATCTTGTTTTTTTTGTTTTGTTTTTACAGTAGTTTAATTACAACAAAAAATTGATTCTGATTCTTTTAATACAAATACCGGTAATACTTTTGTCTTTATGGCAATACAAGCATCCACTGTGGTTGTTTTCTTACAGGATTTTCACCAAATGATTTGCACCACCTTCCCATTGAAAATCTCCATAGACTTTCCGAAAAATTCTAAAATGAAAACTTAATAGCACGACGGAGTCTTATCTGGCGACGGTGGCGCAAGTAGTAGAGCGGGTCGTCTTGTAATTGGAGGGTTATCGTTCTTATAAACATTTATTATGCTGTCTATGTTATTTTTAATTTTAACTTCCGTTCCGGCACCAGGGTGGGGCTTGCGCCGTGGAGCTCCTTTGCTGCCAACTATTTATCTCCATTAACGTTTGAACTGTGCGTAATGTAAATCAGCAGCTGCGCGGCCTGCGTTAGTGGTTATTGATTTGTTTCTCTGGCTGCGCGGGGGGCTTGCCTTCTCATTAGCGGCGATAGTGGCCTTCTGCTAACAAGCCTCTCGCTCATGAATACTGCAGTTTGTATACAGGTATGCGTTAGTGTCTCTGCCCCCTCCTCCTGCTCCTAAATTATTCATCGTCCCGTGGCCCGTGCGCTTGGATCACTTACCTGTGCGCGCTGTGGCCCTGCTCTCTCGGCTTGTCATTCATCCCCCTCACAAGCATTTTTCTCAGGCATTCTTGGGTTTGTTTTGCTTTCCCGTGTCGTTCTGAGGCCGGTATGTCTGCGTGGTTTACTATGTGAGGCTACTGGAGTTGTAGTATGGAGTATGGAGGGTCTCGGGGCCCTCAGGCTGCGCTACCTGCCCCGCTGGCATCACACGGGCTCCTACCAGCTTTACCCAGGTGAGACGTAAAACCTACTACAAATGCTCTTCATACACTGCAAAAGTAAAGTTAAAATTAGCCAAATTTTCTTGAAATTTGTATATTTACTTGATTCGAGTTGGTAAGTAGAATTATCTGCCATGGGGACGAGTATTTTTACACTTATCATAAGAAAAAGTGTCTAGTATCCGGTCAATTCTATATGTATTTTCTCATTTTAAGTGTGATGAGATGTTTTTTCTCTTATTTTATGTACAAAAATACTTTTTGGCAAATAAATTTCAAGAAAATGGTTACTTTTCTTTTTCTTTTTGCAGTGTAAGGGCTGCAGAATTAGTCAAAGATTGGCTGAAATTATTCAGGCAACACTTTTAAAACAACAAAATAACCCATCTCTCAGGCGTGCTGTGTGTCAAACCTTGCTTGTTTGTTTGTTTTTACATCTACAAGCATGTTCAGAAATGCAGTCTCTTTGCAGTTAGACATTTTCCCCCCAAATTGTTCATCCCTATTTCTCAACCTGGATTCTCTCACTAAGGATTTATAGCTTAAGCGGCTGTTACTGCTTTGTCCTGGTTCAGGCCTTTTTAAAGAGGTGTTTTTACAAGTCTGGAATACATCTTGTTTAGTTTTACTCTAGTCCAGTCCAGTAGAGATGGTTCTAGGAGTTGTTTTTTTGGGGAAATACAGAATGACATAAAACAGAGCAAGCCGTTGTAGGGGCAGAAACAATTGTAAGTTTATTAAGGTTGGTTATAGCCTGCTGAAGTGTTGTTGATGTCTTTGTGTAGCATGGCCTGCGGGTCCGTGTGCTGTACAAGAACCGCTGACAGTGGTTGGATAGTTTGTCACCAATTGTCAATACTATATTCCACGGTTCATCATGACTTTTGCTATTGAAAATAAAATCAGTAATTTTATGGAAGCATAATTTGCTCATTTTTTATAGCCTACATTTTCTTTGCTTATACTAGGGCTAGCTGGAGACAGTTAAGGCGAGACACTGACAGTGAATAGGCCAGGGGAAAAAAACTTAAAATTGAGTGATATCAATTTGAAACTTTTGCTGTATATAACATTTCATCTAAAAATAAAGCATTTTATGTGTAAACACTGCCAAAAATGCTTATATTTTCAGCAACAAATTAATACAGTATATGTTATGGATAAAGCCAGATGGGGATTTTGGATTAGTTTTTGAATGAACTAGTTATTTGGGAATAAAGCTGTGAAATTTCAAATTTGGCCTTGTTTTTGGAGGTCAAAAATGCAGAAAAAATCAGGCTCGACACAAAAAAATCCCCCTGAACAAAACTTCAAAATATTGTTAAGTACAAGACTGGAAAGGTTGGAGTCTGTAGGAGCCAGTAAAGTGGAAATTTGAGAAAAATGCTTTTTGAGAAAGTGGTCAACAATTTCCCATAGTTCAGTGGAGAAATGTTGCATCAGTGCAATAATTCCACTCCTTATTGTAAAGATTAGGCCATTTGTTTATTTCCAGGTGATAATATACAGTATATAGTGTATAAATGGCGCAAACTGACCCAAAACTTGAAAATTAGAAGAAAAAAAAGTGTTTTGCCGGCAGTATCTCCCCTTCAATAATATCCGTGTTGTACCGTGTTGTTGCTATAGAAAGTTGAATGATTAATGATTAATGATAAATCATAAATCATTCCTTTAGGTCTTGCTTGGGACTCCCCCTTTTATATTTGGGCACCGTTCCTCTGCTGCTGGCTGTTCATTTGGACATTACATTTGTTTTGACATGACATTATTTTGGTACATTACATTAGATTGGTGATTACATACAACAAATTTACCTTCGGGCACCAATAAAGAAACCTTGAACCTTGAACATTCGCTCAAAACAATTATATTTATCGACATCAGTGAAGTAAGATGGTCTCAAAAGCCAGGGTGAGATGTAAGATGACACGACGCATCAAGTCTGTTTGTGATTATCTGGTTTGTTTGAGTGATTCGGTTTAGTCGGGATTATTGAACCGGGAAATGCGAGAGAGAACGTGGCAAGAGAAAGAGAAGAAAACAAACATGTCTTCAAACAGCCTTTTTTTTTCTTGCTTTCAAGGTTTTCGACATCCAGAGTAGTTGAAATGCTCACGTGTCGGCGACGAAGCTGCATAATGGGCAGATTCATGAGCAAATATCTGTGCGCGAGATGGAAAACAACTAAGAGCCTAATTGGAAACACGCGTTAAAAGCCGAGTTTGGGGTTTTAAATCACGTCGACAGTAGCTACGGGCCGAGTCGGTTTATTTACAGATTGCCGGTTGTCGGGCACCTGATCAGTGCTTCTCCTCGGGCTGTCCTTGTGTTTTGTGTTATCTTCTCAGAGCAGCCCACTTCAGGTCAAGAGTCCTCCAGCTTCATCAGCCGAGTTATTTTCAGGTTTTTCCCGAGGCTTGGTCATGTATCGTCGAAAGTCAGCAAGTTTTAACACTGGAATCATTCAAACGGGAAGCGTATTTATGGATCAAACCACCAATGAATGGTAATATGTGAAAGTGGTTTGGATGTTCGGGCTCGCTATAGGCCTACTACTGTACCATTGATGCTTCCCACAAAGTTATGTGAGACCACAATATACTGTAGCGCCAAATGATCACCCTTGAAATATTAGCCGCATCGCAAGAAGCAACAATCCATCCGGAAATCACTGAGGACTTCAGTATGATATTTGCTGAATATTTTTCACACAGTCTGAGACAAAAATGCATGAGGTCGCTTAAAAATGTTTAAAAGTTCAGTTTTAGTAAGGATTTTTGTCATATAGTTCCATTTTAGCCCTGTTTTGGTTTGGTTTTGACACAATTTGATGAAAGAGTTGCATTTGAAACTGAAATAATTCTGTTGTTACAATATTCAGTATATATAGGGCTTTATCTCAGTTTTCAATTTATTTTTTCCACATTAATAACAAAAGGCATTTATTAATGTTCATAAACTTAGCTTAAAGAAAGACATCAGTTTAACATTAACTTCCATCGTGTCCTCCAAACTCCAAACCAGGTGCTGTTGCTGAAAAGCTGGTTCTATGACTTTAGGTACAGCCCCATGACAATAATTGTGATTTCACAATAATAATAAAATAAAAGATCAATTGTACAGCCCTAATCGAAAATAACATATTTTTACTCATATTCAGCCCTAACCAGACCTTGTTGTTGTGCAAATACTTTCCTATAAAATAGGGCTGGGCGATATTTTGATAAAAATCTAATCGTGATCTGACCTCCATGACAATCTGCCTTTTTGGTGACATCGTCATATCCTGATTCAGAGGTCAACCAGGAGAAAACTGTATCTAAACCAGGTTTAAAATCGGACAATATCACGGACTGAATCTGGAATAAACTGGGGCTAAACCAAGAAGTCAACCAGACTAAAGCCAAGACTGAAATCAAGGTCTGAACCAGGACCAAAAACTAAAAAAAGACTAAACCAGGAGCAGAAAAAAGTGATTACCCTGGACTAAACCATGACTAAACCAGGTCCAGATCTAAAGACTCAATCAGAAAGAGAAAACTGGGTCTAAATCAGTTCTAAAAATTCTAAAAAGAATATCACAAACCAGGTCTAAACCCAAGAAGAAGCAGATGGCTTTAGTCGCCTTTAGAAAAGGCAATACACATGAATTGTGAGAACATCGGATTCGTGATTTAAACTAAAGAAAATCGTGATAATATTTTTTGGCCATATCTCCAGCCCTACTATAAAACGAATTGAGGCATTACAGACTAAATAATAGCATTTACTAGTTTTCCTTTTTAGCTGATGTTTTATATTGTATCATGTAGTTTGTGTTACAGTGTCACACCACAAATACACAAACCACTATTATGTGTGTGTACTTCTCAGATTCCTTATAAACCATGTGAAGGATAATACATCCATATACTTCATTCATCATTATAGCTTGATGCTTTCTCTGTAACCCCCACCATATACTGCCCATGATTAAAGCCATGACCATGTCTGATGTGTGCTGTAGAGCTGAACAGTGTGGAGCTCCAGGGCTGCAGCAGTGACAACAGTCTGAACAGTAATGCCAGCCTGCCCAGTGTCCAGAGCCATCGGCGCCACACAGACCGCAGAGTGGCCAGCTGGGCCGTGTGCTTCGAGAGGCTGCTGCAGGACCCCGTGGGAGTGCGATACTTCTCGGTACTGTCACTGCCTCACGCTGCATATGAAATATGTTTTTTAGTAAAATGCTCTGCTGTCATAAACTCTTCATAATATTACAAGATCTTGTTTTTCATTTGTAAGTTATTTTGTTTATTACATTTTCTATTGTCTGAATCTTGATTGAAGGAGTTCCTCAAGAAGGAGTTCAGTGAGGAGAACATCCTGTTCTGGCAAGCCTGCGAGTTCTTCAGTCATGTCCCTGAGAATGACAAAAAGCAGGTACCACTTTTAAACGACTGTACACACACACATGAACACTTGTTTAGTAAAGCAAAGGCCTTGTTTCTCTGCAGCTGTCTCAGCGTGCACGGGAGATCTACAACAGCTTCCTGTCAAGTAAAGCCACAACTCCGGTGAACATAGACAGTCAGGCTCAGCTCGCGGACGACATCCTTAATGCTCCACTACCCAACATGTTCAAGGAGCAACAACTCCAGGTATCCTGCTTTACATACAACACATTTCTCATCCATAGCCTTTGTCAAACAAGAACTGTAAACAGAGGCTGTGCAGAGCCAACGTCCCATGTGAAGAAAAGTTTCCACATAAAAGTGAATCCATATGAACAGCCATTAAGCTTTCAGAGTCTAACAAGGTTTGGCACTCATACAGAAGGTCAGCGGGCTGTCGAGCTGTCTAGCATCACGGAAGTGAATAGATTAGTCTGTTGGGAAGAGGGAAAGTTTTGAAAAGAGCTATTGATTCAGAGCTGAGCTCAGATGTTTCAACTCTGATAAGAGTCACAAGGCTAGAAGGATATCCTCAGCTCCTTCACACATCACACATACATTCACACGTGCACACATCAGAGTTACTTAAGCTAATGCAGAGGTTCCACATACCTTTAGGCTGATCCTGATCCTATGGTGCCACTCATTCATCATTTTAGGCCTATGCACTCTGTACACTGTGCTTTTTTCTCAGTGTTTTGGCTCATTTAGTTTCCTCCTCCTTTAGATCTTTAATCTAATGAAGTTTGACAGCTACACACGGTTCTTGAAGTCCTTGCTGTATCAGGCGTGTATGTTGGCAGAGGTGGAGGGCAGGCCCTTACCAGACCCCTATCACATCCCCAGTAGTCCAACATCAAAGCACAGCACAACTGGCTCAGACCGCTCCAACCTCTCCACGCCCAAGAAGGTACCCGCCTTCTGAATGGATATGTTTCTATGTGTGTGTCAAAGAAAGGCTCATTTTTATTATTAACTGAATTAGGCTGTAACATGATTATAAATATGATTTATAACTACATGTGAGTTTGCACTTCCTGATTTAGTTTGCTGGTGTTACAGGAGGACAAAAAGAGCAAATCAGGTCGTTCTCTGAATGAGGACAGTCGCGATGATGCAGGAGACAGGAAGAAGGGCATGTTCTTCTCCTGGTCCCGAAACAGGAGCTTTGGTAAAGGCCCAAAGAAACGGGAGCTGGCTGACTTCAACTACAGTGAGTCTTCTGTTGTCATAAATCCTTCTGTCACTGAGTCGGGCTTTTTGTGTTGGGGATTGACTGATGAGACTTTTTCAGATTATTCTGGGAGCAATGGGCGTCGTGAATCACAGGGTTCTCTCTCATCAGGAACAAGTTTAGAGCTTGGGACATCAGGGTCAGGGAAAAACGAGGTTAGCTCTAAAGTCTTAACACATCAAGTCTTTCTGTAGGCACGTATCATTTTCTGATTGTCGTTTGTACCTTCTCTGTTGCGGTGCTCAGGTGGATGCTTCTCGTGGAGCAGAGCGGGGAGGCAGCAGCGCCCCCTTGAGGCAGTGTAACATAACACTGCCAGACGGCTCATGTTGCTCTGTGCCCCTAAGAGCTGGAGTTTCTATCCGAGATCTGATGCTGGGACTATGTGAGAAGCTCTGCATCAACCTGGCAGCTATAGACCTCTTTTTGGTGGGAGGGGAGAAGGTAAAAATCATCCCCTTATGTCAAATATGCTTGTGAACCTGTTAAAACACCCACAATATACATGTATATATATATATATAGGGACTATTGTAAAGGCCTTTAACTCCTTTATCTTTATCTATTTTATTCTTATGCAAGCCCTTATAGATTTATAGTGTTTTATAGTTTACTTTATTACAAGTTTTATGTTTCATTTTGCAAGATTGCACCAAAGAAAATCCCTTTGTTTGAATCCTTTTTTTGTGAATCCTTTCTCTGACAATAGCAATGAAATCTACTCTGATTCTGAAATGTCTTTCGGTAGAAGCCACAGACCCATTGGTTTAGCATATACAGTATTAAACAAGTATTACAGTACATAGCAATACCTAAAATTACAGTACATAGCAAAAACCTAAAATCAAATCAATACGCCGTCTTTTGACAAAGAAACAAAATTGGCCCATGACTAAGAAACCTTCCTACTTCTGTTGTGGATATTTGTAGTAACAAATAGATGTTTTCCGGTCGCTTTCACAGCCATTGGTGTTGGACCAAGACTGTATGACGTTGTGCTCTCGGGACCTTCGCTTAGAGAAACGCACTCTTTTCAGGTAACATCAAACACATGATCACAGCGAGATCATCAAAATCAAATATTTTATGTTCTGCTGCAACTGTACACATGGATTTGCTCTTTCACAACAGGCTTGATTTAGTCCCCATTAACCGTTCCGTGGGACTAAAGGCAAAGCCCACCAAACCAGTGACGGAGGTCCTCAGGCCTGTCGTGGCCAAGTACGGCCTGCACCTCTCAGAATTAGTTGCACATATTGTAAGTGCATCCCCACATCGAAGTATGCAATAAACAAACCGTGTGTTTTCCTCATTTGACCAAATTCTGTCTATGATACAGAGTGGAGAGTCAGAGCCGCTAGATTTAGGCCTTCCCATTTCCAATCTAGACGGACTACGGGTGGTATTAGATGTAGCAGATCAATTTCCTGGGAAAGGTAATAAACACTGACCATGTTCATTTGGATGTAATCTTCAGTTGCCTCACACCATAATCCACACTTAAATGTTTCCTGCAGATAAACAGAAAGTGGGGCCCTCTAAGAGCCTCGCTCCTGCCTCGACGAGCAGGAATCAGTCAACAACAGTAAGAACTCCAGCTCCTTGTTTCATTATTGTTTTGCACCGGAATGTTCCATAACCTAACGAATGTCTCCACTTCCTGGTTGATGATGTCACGCCACTAAGTGTCTTTCCCTGTCTGTTTGCCATGTGTTTAAACTGTTCAGATGTCTGTCAGGCTGTAACTGTATGTAACAGTGCACTGTTGCTGTGAAGCCACATCACTTTCAAAGTGTCTGCCTCACTATTGGCCGATTGTTTGTTCTCTTTCATCTTTCATTACAAATCCTTCTCCAAAACTCTGGACTGGACCCAGCTGTCAGTAGTTCTTAGATTGTGGATTAGTTGTGTGATAAGTAGACTCCATTGTGGCAGGTGTGATAGTGGTAGTTGGTTGGTAGCTGGTCTCATCAGTGCTGTAGTGTGTGTTGTTGGTGAATGGATATTAGATATTTGTATCAATGGAACATCCTCACTCTTTGAATAATCATATTGGCATTATCTTTTCATTACATGTTTAAACATTAGTTAGACACAAGTGCCCCATGTTGTCATCACATTTTCCATTCTTGAATCTTGGTGACTTACGAGAGCTCTCATGCCCCACTCCGCTCTCCTTGTGGCCCCCAGGGGGAGGACAGGCCTTCAGGGAAAGCCGGTTCAGCCCATTCCCATGGGGAAAACGGCAAAGCTCGGCCAAGCGCTGGTACAAGCAGCCAGCCTTTACCCAACCACTCTGTCTCTCTTCTTAAGGCTCCGGAGAAAAGAAAGCAGAAAAAGATTAATATAGAGGAAGCTGAAGGTAAACACTGAACAAGCTCTTTCCTTTTGTGTTGTGTAGTCTCTGTAGCTGTGTCGCTGTAACACACTAACATGTACTCCAATACTGCAAGTGCTTCCAAAGCTAGCTACATATAGCACTCTCTTTTACTCACACTGAATGTAGCTTTGCCTTGACTAACAGTCTTTGCATGCTTTCTAAAACATAGTGTGGTTTAAAAGTGAAAGATATTGTTTAAAGAGTATAACCCATATGTTGTGTGTGCATGGTGTGCTCTCTTTGGCACATGTGCGTCTCCAGAGTTCTTCGACCTCATATCCAAAGCTCAGAGCAACCGAGCAGACGACCAGCGAGGCCTGCTAAACAAGAGTGACCTGCAGCTGCCAGACTTCCTGCGCCTGGAGCCCAGTTGCTCCACCCCTAACTCCCATAACAGCAGCTTCCCCAGCAGTGGTCGCCGAGGCAATAAGGCCAACGGCAGCGACAAAGGAGGGGGCACACACTTGCTCAATGCAAGCCATCAGTCCCAGAGCCTGGACTCTGCCCTGGGCAACGACAGCGGAGGGAGGAGAGGGAGAGCTCCTCCTCCGTTCCCCGGCACAATCTCTCCAATCCACCCATCCCAGGGCACCCAGCGACACTCGGCTCTGCTGCAGGACTCTCACAGGGGAGAGTCTGTTCAAATGCTGGAGGAGGACACCCTCTCTGACCTGACTCTAGTGGGAGAAGGGGACATAAACAGCCCCAGCCTCAACTATGTCACTCCCTCATCCTTACAGTGCAAACCCCCCCCACGCCCTCAGCACCAAGAAGCGGACTCTAGACCCAGCCCAGGTACCTCCCCTGTGTGACCTCTATGGAGTGTTCTTTTATTCTCTCCTTCCTGGCTCTCAGGCCAACCTACAAAAGTCCCTCTGAGATGTCACTTTAGCATCAGATCCTTTTGAGCACATACAAATCTACAATAAAATACTACTGTAATAGCATAAAGAAGTCACGAAAACCATGTACCTTTTCTACCCTTAAAAAAGTCAATATAATCAAGTTAACGGGGCAAATGGAAGCATTGGGAGGAACTTTACTGTGTGGTGTGTATCTGTGTGAATCTCTGAGCTGTGGATTTTCTTTGTGGTAACGTAAAGAACTCGAGGACAGGATGACTTTGTGCCAAAATACCTTTCACCTGAGTACAACTTTCACAATGCACTTTAGTCAGCTACATGCAAACCATTACACGTTGTTTGGCCATCATGTTTTTGTACTTCAGTTGAGAGGTTCTTTATTATTATAGGCCATTGAGTTGTTATAGATTAGAAAACAATCAAAAGTCAGATTTACTGCTACATTACTGACCTGTGTGCTGTTTTCAGTGCATACATGAACACACCTCTCCCTTGGATTCACATTAAGGAGTGGAGCATCTTCTCTGTCCACTGTTCCATCACCTCAGGCTTTCTTGTCATTTATACACTAACGACTTTCTGTGCTTACTCAAATAATACCACTTCATCACAAGCATCCAGAACTGTATTTAGCTCCGTAGACAATATACTTATTGCACTACGTCACCAAAACATCTATATTTTTAGCTTAAAAAAGACTCACCGGCTGATATGTTTCGCTTTGTAAAAGTTTATCCTTAAATTTCACCATGTACATATAGTCTCACTAAAGCAGTAATTTATCCCAGATACTTTTTACTTTCTGTTAAATAAAAGTATTAATTTGTATATAGTCAACCATCCGACTGTAGTTATTGTTGAACTGCATAGAGCCGTGATTCAATAAGAACCATATCTCCTCTGTTCAGTTGCCTGTACTGTTTGTAAATAGATCTAATAAATGGTTGTTAGAGGTTGAACTCTCTGTGGAGCCTCATGTGATCAGCCTCCGTTTCTTTTCTTAGACAAAAACAATCTCCAATTTGTTCTGTTCTCTGGCTGTTTGTCATGTGTTTACATGTCTGACTGTGCCCTCCAGCTCTGCTCTAACAAGCAGCAAACATGGCAATATATGCACACATTATATTCCAGTCATAGGAGTCGTCAAATTGCAGTAAAACTGCATTGTGGGTAATCTGACATTACTGCATTGCTATCTGAATCTTTTTCGGTTTGTGTCCCTGGATACTGCAGAACACCACTTTTGTTTGTGGGCACAAAGGCTTTGGGGGACCGGGACATTAGTTATGCATGGGGTCCCCTCAGCTCCATGCCTTGTTAGACAAACTTTGTCACGCAGGTCTCTTTAATACCACACAAATAAAATGCATCTCTTGCCAAAAGCAAACATGAATTACATTCAACAATGCAGGGAGATGCCCTGGATCAAACTTTCACTTTGGAAGTACTTTTGCACGACAAATCAAAGCATAGAGGCATGATATAAGACCAATGAAACAAGCTATCAGCTAAACCAGAAGCAAAAGACTGGCTCTACCAGTAAAGATGTCATATTAGACGTCTATTTAAACCCTGCATGGCGAGCACTTCATTTCTGCTTATATGGCTTCAAAAGCTAAGTGCAAGGAACCTTTCTCAAATAAGCTGTACAATTAATACAGCTCAATAGACCTTTTCCCACAGCTTATCCACACTGCAGCCAAACAGTAATTGCTCTCCTGAGCCCCAATCCAATTACACTCTTTCATTTCAAATGGCACCATCTGCTGGTGGAGAAATAAAGAAAGAGGAAGTATCATAGAAAAAGTGAATGCCATGCAATTAGCTTTCAAACTAATAGGCCTACTTCAGAATAAAAACAACAACATTTTTGATAGAAAAGTATTTTTTAACTACTTTTGCACTGTATCAACAATGTTACTCAATAATGTACATTAGCTATTTTCAGTGGGTACAACAGCCAAAGTTTTCCTCAAAACAAAAGGCACAGAAGTACATTCTTACATAACAAATGTTCCATTAAATATTATATTTGCATTGGGGAAAGAAAACTCGTAAGACTGTTACATCTGTCCTCGCCAGTAGATGGCAGCAGTCTGCATGAATGAACGACATATCTGTCTGTTCACGGATCAGTGCAGCAGAGATTACGGCACAGTTCAGTCCTGGTTCTCATGATGTCATCGCCAGGAGCCGATCTGTCAAACCCGTTCAAATCCACATTGTTCGTGATGGTGCATCCAAGTGTGAGGTAACCGAGCAAACTGTTAAGACATGCAGGTCGAGGAGATGGCTATTGGAGAATAAACGATGCTCTCACGTTGGTATCTTTAGCCTCTTTTGCTGGGCATATTTATTGTTGAACAACTTGGCAGCACGGGGAACCTCAACCGTGGCCATGAGCGCATGAGGAAGTTAGCAGAAGGACATTACGTCTACATCCTTGTATGCTCTTCACAATAAGAGCCTCCGTTTAGTCAGGGAGTAAGAGCGCTATAATAACATTGTTTAACACAAACGATCAAAACATCCTACAAAAAGATCTACAAATAGCTGATAGTACTTTTAAATTGTAGATGGCATCACTGAATAGGATACGTCACAGGATTTTCATAGAATCTCATCACAGTGGCAACAAAAACTTTCACATAGTAAGCTTAAATATTATTTATGAATGGTATATCATAAACTAAATGTAAAAA
>OMNZ01129662.1:2050-46426 GCA_900303255.1 Lesueurigobius sanzi | reverse complement strand
AGGTACAGGAGGTCAGAGGTCACACGTTGACCTTTCACTGCAATTGCCTTTTCCCAGTTGGGTCATATATTTTCATTTGGTTTCTAACAGTGCCAAGGACTAAACCAGACTATAACCAGGACTAAACCCAGAGTACAACAGGACTGTATCCAGACTAAACCAGGACTGAACCCAGAGTACAAGAGGACTAAACCAGGACTATAACCAGGACTGAACCCAGAGTACAACAGGACTATATCCAGACTAAACCAGGACTAAACCAGGACTGAATCCAGAGTACAGCAGGACTAAACCCAGAGTACAACAGGACTATAACCAGGACTAAACCTAGAGTACAACAGGACTGTATCCAGACTAAACCAGGACTGAACCCAGAGTACAACAGGACTATAACCAGGACTAAACCAGGACTAAACCCAGATTACAACAGGACTGTATCCAGACTAACCAGGCTGACCAGTCAGTGGAGGAGACGAGCCAGTTATCCATTATAGGTATCTTTTTAAATCCAAACCGTCTGCATCTAAAGGCTGCTGTAACGACTGAATTCCACTTATGTTGAACTTATGCTGAACCTTCTATAAGAATCCAGGGACTAAAGTAAACAGACTGTACCGCAAACGCTTTAATAGAAAATAAAAAGGTAGAGACCAGTGTTAAATGTAAATGGAAATACTTTATTTCACTGTTACACAAGAACAAGCCGTGAAAAGAATACAAAAAAAGAGAGAAATGAACCCAATGCAACAAAGCACCACATAATATCAACAACTTTAAATGTGGCAACGGAAACTTAAGCTAACGCTCTTTACTCTATCTAGACTTTTAATCATTTAATTTACAAATCAGCGAAAACATTTGGACATCAAGCACAGTCATGCCAGTAATAGTCATAGTATCTTACAGAGCCATGTATAGAGATGGTACAGAGGAGGGAACAGTGAGCTTTAGAGCTTTTTAATTTGAAAATCAAAACAAAAAACAAAGAGGATTGTGGGGGCTGTAGTCCATCGTGTGGTCGTGTTTGGTATTACACAAGTTTGCATTTGGTATAAAGAGGGTTTGAGGAGGCAGACACGGGGCAAAGCTGCGCATTTCAACGTGGCACATACAAGAGGCAGCCTGGCCAGCCACGCCCCAAGACTGGCGTCGTTCACGGCACGAAGGTCCTAGGTTCGATTCCCAGGACTGGCATTCTGTGTGGACTTTGGGGTTTCTCCTGGAGTTCTGTGTAGGTTCTCAGTTGTACAGGAGTTGTCCATGGTAGACAAAGATTCTTCAGTCTTCATCTGTACTCTGAGGTGGAAGTGTAGGATGTTTCACACTTTATTCAAAAAGGTTTGGCAAATGAGTAGACCTGACACGCTCATGGGTCTGTTAAGGAGAAACCAGTAGGATGAGTTAACCCAAGTCCCACCTCTCTTGGTTCTAATTCACACCTAATTACTGCTTGTTGTGTCATGCTAATGAAGCTGGTCCATTGGCCAGGGCAGGACCATAGACAAGTGTGAAAAGCCTTAGAACTAAGCCCAGCGTAAGTCAATAAGACGATAACGAGCGGTCGCCGGTCAGATGTTTTACCAACCTTTAGAACCAAGAGAGGTGGGACTTAGAGGTTAACTCCTCCTACTGGTTTCTCCTTAAGAGACCCATGAGCGTGCCAGGTCTACTCATTTGCGGACGAAGCTTGTTGGATAAAGAGCGAAATGTCCTACACTCCAACTACAGAGTACAGATGAAGACTGAAGAATCTTTGCCTACGATGTTTATCACTCTGTTTATCAAAAAACACTTATGAACACTGAGAATTTATGAACAGAGCAGAATATTTTATTGAAGTTGTGCCCAAACGTTACGCACAACCTGTGGGCAAGGAGTTCCTGACCGAGCCCTGGTTTTTTCTTTACAATTTCCCAACAGGGCCACCTATGATATTTGTCTCTGCTTGGTTTGGCAAATTGTGTCAATATGCAGTTTATTGCATCGTAGAAGTCTATGTTTTGCTGCTAATAGGAATCAGAATAAATAAATAGTTAATAAGTTAATATTAAGCAAACAATCCATCTTTCAACCATTTTCCAGTACCGAATACCAATATAATCAAGATACTATGGGCCTTAGATGGGGATTACCTTGAACTGTGAGTTTTTCTTTCTCAAAGTCAATTAGTATAGGGGATTTTGTGACACTAGGAACACAGAATAATGTATCTTTTCAACAAGTCTCCAAAATGGAGCAAATGAACCATGAATAGCCTTGTGCAAATTTATGAACACTGGGAAGGGGTCAAAGCATTACAGTTTGAGGACATGTGACTCTAAACTAAACCACAATCTTCTTTATCGAGATCTAACCATTCCCCCTCAATTGCATCCAGAAATCCCTCCATTTCTTCTATATAGCTATTTGCAATTCCTTTACTTCCTAAAGAAAAACTACACCAAGTGGTAGGAATTCAATTTTCGAGGGGCTTTTTGGGCTGGCCAGGCTGCGTAAAAGCTGGATACCTGAAAGTGGTTTGTACATTTGTATACAACATGTAACAGCGTGTGGACGATGTTGATCAGCGAAGCCATCTCCATTTCGGGTTCAACATTCAACAGGACGACTTCCCGTGCCCCTTGTCTGCGTCTGGGACAGTGACGAAGACGAGGTGGAGTTTGGTGATACATTTTTTTTACATGAAGAAACTGTACAGGCGCCTTTTTAGGTCTCCGGGACTAAAGGCACATGGGGTCCACTGAGCAACAGACGTGTCCATTCTGCGAAAAAGAGAAACACAATAGAAAGAAAAAAATGGGTCAGTGTCCAGATTTTTAACCTTAGGCCAGCGGATTGTGAGGCTTCAGAGCAGATGATAAATGTGGCTCTGGAGACGGCAGTGGAATACAAAGTGAGCGTTTGGCATTTGCAGTTCCTGACGGTGTCACTTTGGCACCGACTGATCCACAAAAGTGACAGTGAGCGCAGAATACCAATGTACAGGAGGCTTTAGAGACTTTAAACTTCGAGCATCAGGCAGGACTTTGGACAAAACGGAGTGAGTGTCCTAAAAGGAACTTGACGAGGCTTTTGTCCGGTGGTTTGTACGGCGGATGCTCTGGCCAGGTCATGCTATTTTCAACCTGAACCAACTTTGTCTGAGTGGGAATAATGGCTTACTTTTGTATTGCACTTTGTAAGTTTCTCAAAGCACCACACTGTCATTACTTATTGACATGCTACACTCTTTCACTGGAGAGTGGCCGTCTCTTTAACTGGACTGTTCAAACCATGCTCTGAGCAGTTCATTATGCTGTTAACATGTCCTTGAGCAAGACATTTTGACCACCTTGCTTACAGTATGTGAGGAACCAATAACACAGATGGGCAGCAGCCTCTCTTCCATCAGTCTACCCCAGGGCGGCTGAGTAACTTCCATTAAGAGGATGAATGACTACGCAGACACTGGAGGCAAGATTAAGATTTGTCTTTGGTTCACCAGCAGCATTCACAACAAATAACAAATGAAGACAATAAATAGTAATAATAATTTCATAAAGCAGTTTCACCTGCTGTAAGCTACACTAGCGCTTGTTACAATGCATCCAATGGCAACATTTATGTTATAATTGTACATGGTCCCTTTTCAATAAATAAAGTAAAGTAAGTAAGTTCAGAAGGCTGACAGCATTTGGCACAAACAAGCCCTTATACACCCGCTTTGTTACTAAGGGCACTCTGTAACAGCGCCCAGAGGGCATCAGTCTAAACTCCTCAAACAGAGGATGCTCTGCATCTCTGATGATGGATGTGGCCTCTCTGTTTAAAGCTGCCTGATAAAGAACATCCAGTGATCTTTGTTCTGGACCAATCACCTTCCCTGCATTTTTTACGATCCTGTTGAGCTTGTTTTTATTGGCCACAGTGAGATGTCCAAACCACACAGTGATATCAAAAACAAGGACACTTTCAATCAGACTTGCAATAGACTTTCAATAGACCCTCTGAAAAGAAGAGCACAGACGAAGGAGCACATTATTTTCCGCCCTATCACCATTTGTGTGGATGATTATGTTTTAGACTGAGGTGGAGGATATTTGGTTTTACTAATACCCTGCTACGTGTGGACAAGGCCTAAGACTTATTGCTATCTATATTGGGGGTGGGGGATATTGACGAAAATGAATATCTCTATATTATTGAAATAATAATAATAAATATTATTCAAATATGCAATCCTTCAAAGAAATGTGTGCAAACTGGCATAGAAGGCCTTTTGACTCGATTCTTTGTCTCAATCTACCACCCATCTCTGACCTATATATAAATCCATACTACTAAGACCACTAAGCCATTACAACCACTTTTATTACAACTGTTAAAATACCTAGATTGTTATAAAGGATAGAAAGCAATTCATTTGGTAAATGTATTGTTTACTACAGTGTAACCAATGAAAAAAAATACAAATCTATTAAGCTATCAAGAGAATAAGCACACATGTAAACTTCCCCCCTGTCATGCATGCCAGAGTAGTCCACTGTCAAGACGTTTCCCCATTGTGGACCTGAGACATCTCTATCCGTAAAAAGAAAACAGATATTTGGGCTGAGATCATATTTTGAACCTCTCCACTCCTGTTACCACACTGACAGAATAAAACCTGGCTGAGCGCATGGTTTTGAATACTGAAAAGATTCTGAAAGGTTTTGACACGTTCCCAGAGATTTGGCTAAAAAAGACTTTGAATATTTATCACCGTCTTGTGAGAATAATGATATCAGCGAGATTTGGACATTATTGTAGTCGAGAAGGGAGGAATTATTTCTTCGGAGAAAGAAAAAGAGATGGAGGAGGAGGTAAAACTCACTATCTCTAATGGGGTTGCCATATCACAAAAACAAAACAAAGAAAACCTCCACTTTCCACGCCGCAATTATGTGACTTCTGCAGATTGAGAGTCGGCGATGTGCTGTAAGAATTGCGTGTTCCATCCGGCGGGCTGTTCTCACACAAAGGCTCGAACTGTGACTTCACAGCGCCAAATCACACCGAGGGAAACCAATAGATGAAGTAGAAATTAATAGTAGAAGGGTCTATTTTGATTTGAAGTGAAGACAAAGAAGGGATCCTAGTGTAGATACTGGAGGGGCTTAAGCAGAGCTCACCCATAGAATCAGGAAGTGAAACTACTGCGGATTTTGTTTTAGTCGTTTTATGCCAATGTAGCACTTTCTAACCAACAAAGTCTAAAATAATGATCAAGATGTGTTTCATATTATTACAAAAACATGCATAATACCCCCCTCTTTAAAGTATACTAGTATAAAAATGACTGCTGATATCAAATAAAAATTGGTATAAAAACTGGCTAAAAAATAAATAAATCTTTGCATACTGAGATCAGATGCCTGTTGGATCTTAACTCGTCAAAAAAGCCCAAATTTAGATAAATAAGATTAATGTGGGTCATTTAAACTAATTAACTTTTTTTTATGTAGATGACAAATAATTTTCTATAGTTATTGAAGAAAGTATTGTTATGGTATCTGTATTGTAAACCAAGAATTGTTAAAGTACTAGTATCGGTACAATACCCAGCCCGACTTAGGAGACAAGGGAGGAACCCAATGTTAATAGATTAAGAAATCCCGCACACTGCCTGACTTGCAAAGTATATTTATTTAGGCCATAGTCAACATTTCGGCACTCGGGCCTGTTTCAGGTTCTAGATAATGAATAATGTCCAACAAGTATTAGTATTGTGAAAGTACTGGTATAGAAAACAAGAAGGTACCGTATTTTCCGGACTATAAGTCACACTTTTTCTCATAGTTTGGCTGGTCCTGCGACTTATACTCAGGTGTGACTTATATATTAATTAATGTTATGTTAACATACCAGACACCTATTCAGTTTGTTGTTAATGCTTCGTGTAGCTGAATAACCATCAATGTGTTACGTTGGCATACCGTACACTAGGGGTTTTCAACTGGTTCTGCCCCAGGGACCACCATTCAGACTAAGCAGTAGACTGCGGCCCACAGTGTTTGCGTGTGTGCAATATAGGCCGATTTTTTTGGATAAAAGAGGGCTATATACTTTATTTTACAATGCTTTGTGTTCGCAAATGTTTAAAATAACATAAGTAGAGTTATTAAAATACATATATCAACTTGATATTAATGAATATTCAATATGCAGCAGCCCTAGTTTATTTTTAGTAGTTAAACTGGATAGCAAGTCACGGACCACCAGCAGTACTGCCACGGACCACCAGGGGGCCACGGACCACCTGTTGAAATCCCCTGCCGTACACCTATTCAGCCTGTTGTTCTCTATTCTATTGTTATTATTAGAACTTGCCTTTCAAGATGAAATGTCTTTTCTTGGTCTCGGATTTTGTCAAATAAATTTCCCCCCAATAATGCGACTTACAGTCCAGTGCGACTTATAGTCCGGAAAATATGGTACTCAGCCCTATTTTGAATAACTGTATATTTGGACACCTTAGCCTTGGTATTCAAGTATAATCTAAAATAATGCATGTGTTAAGGGGGGGGGGGGTACGTCTCTAGCCCATTCCTGTCATGAGTTATGACATTTTAAAGAAATAGTTAAAATGCTCAATCCAGCCACTAGGAGGATATTCCACACCTGTCCAGCAGAGGGCACTGACACCGTCTTATGGCCATACCGCCTTTGCTCTGTCTGATCCTGTCAGATTTCTGTAGTAGGCTATGAAGGGGGCTATCTGGGCAATTGCTGAGAGGGCCCAATTTGAAGGGGCCCCCACAAAAAAAATCATTAGTCTCCCTAAAAAATAAATTTAAAGTGCTTTAAAAAATTTTGGCCTAAAGATGTTTTTTTAGGCCAAATCGCCCAGCCCTACATTATATTTATTATTTATATTTATTTTTTGGTAAAAGAGGACCTTGACAAATAATCACATATTAAATCGCAATCACAATATTGAGGAAAAAAATCACAATTTGATTATTTTCCAAAATTGTTCAGCCCTACCATAGGGTGTTATCAAATGTAGTCACACAAGGTGCCAGCAGAGGGTGCCAATCTGTCCCAGTTGCTATGGGAAAAGGCAAAGAAGTCAAAACGTAATGTGTGCAGTTCTCCCGTAGCAACATGAGACATGAGGGCTAAATTGGTATATTTTTTATTAAAGAATCAGTTTGCCCCAAGTCTCATTCTGATTCAATAACGGAGAGATAATGGCGTGGTGTGGTGTTAACTAGAGTATAATAAATTGAGCTGGGAATTTCTAATCACCAATAAAACCCAAAATTAGACAAATAAATTGCTCTCAAATGAAGCGTAAAATGTTCCGAATTTGGCAGGAGGAATGCGCTCGCAATTCCCAGAGACAATAAAAGTAAATGAATGGCTTCTTGCTCTGTTTTAACTCATTTTTGTTGGCTCACGTTACGGAGAGATTGCAGCTTGATAAGAAACACCTGCACTTTGGTAAATTGGACGATTGTGATTAAAAATGTTGTGGATAAGAATCAAAGGAAAGGCGTTCCAGGCCAGAAATGTAGTTAAATGGTGCATTATGTTAAACAGGCTTTTTGAAAATAGCTTTGACATAAATGGCGTTGACATCACAGCGCACATCAAGAGCCTGCAGTTTAAAATTGAGCTGGAAATTCCATAACAGTAACTAAGAAAACTGTCAACATTTCTAGTCTTAGTCTATCGCTAATTTCTCTGCGATTCTTGGACCAATCCACATGAAACAAAAACTGTCACAAAGTTCAATGTCTTGTCTGTCAGCGCATATGAACTAAGGTCTGATTATTTTATCATAAAGGTGTCCAAAAGTGGTGACAATATTCAAAACCATGTGTGTGATGTTGGTCAGTAGAAAGGACTTTCAACTATAAGTATAATATGGCAGGTTTGTGAATCCAAACTCTATGGAGTACTAATCAAGTATTTCTCAGTTTCCTTTTTGAAATTTCTTTCAAAAACTGTTTGTCTCCCATAGAGTTGTATTGAGCCCTGCCTAGGGCTGGGCGATCGAATCGTGATCTGGTCTGACGATGACGATCTGCTTTTTTGGGAACATCGTCATATCGTGATTCAGTGGTTTTTATGTTTAACACAGCTCTGAGCTCAAATACTTTCTCTCCACTCACTGCTTCTACTGTCAGGACTAAACCAGGAAAAAACTAGGTCTAAACCTGGTCCATAAAAGGACAATATCACGGACCAAATCTAGATTAAACCAGGACTAAACCAAGAGAAAACAAGGACTAAACCAGGACAATATCACAGACTAAACCAGGACTGAACCATGTGGGAAACATGTCACAACTGAAACTCTGACCAAGGCCTTAACCAAGACTAAACCAGGCTTTAGTCACCTTTTTAAAATGCATTTTGCACATGAATTGTGATAAAATCAAAATTGTGATTTAAACTAAAGAAAAAAACAAATTTTTTTGGCCATATCGCCCAGCCCTACCACTGCCCTCCAACTGAAATATAACGTGAACGCAAGTCATGCAACCTATTCATTCTCAAAAGTTTGCATAATCCTGCATTCAGCCCCCGCTGTGATCATTCTGCAGTCTTCACTACAAAGCTATTGTGCCGTATTTATTGGATTCTTCTTCTTTCCCACGGTGCCAGCCAAAAATGAATCTATGTGTTTTGTTTGACTTCAAATTAAGGCTGAATAACCATTATCTGGTTTCCATACACATGCTGTTTTCAACTGGTGAGTCAGGATCCAAAAGTGACTCACTGGATCATGTTCAGTGGGGGACGTGGACCTCTGCCAAAAATGATGCTTCTAACGAATAACTGGCAGAAAATGTTATGATATTTTCTATGAAACTGCTAATGTTTTGTTTTAAAATGAAATGAAAGGCCCTGTACCTGATATGGTGGAATTAAATGGCTTTTGTCCTCCTTTAGTGAATTGTAACAGTAATAACATTAGTGAAAAAACACTGTGTATCCAATTATAAATCTATTTTTTCACTCAAGAACTAGCAGGCAAATTCTTGTTGTACGCCAATGTGAAGGTGTTAAACAATTATTTATAAATAAAAAGTCTAATTAGTGGCTGCTATGGAGCTCCACAGTCCCATCATCCGGGCTGTTCCTGGTGCTGCAAGAAAAAATCCCATAGAAAACCTCAGAAATTTTTATATTAAGAATTTAAGAGCACAATGAAGGCTAATCAGCTTCTGTATTTGCTAACTGCTGATCATAGCGCGGATATTTTACAAGAAAGAAAATATCACATAATTGAAAATACAGCGGAATCTGTTTCATTACTTTTTGGTTTATTAAGCCTTGGATAAAACTTAAATGTATTAATGTGTGTTTTATGCCCATAAGTTACCACAAACCTGATTGGCTGCTATTGTTCTCCTTTTAAACATTTAATATCATTTTTTCTCAAAGTCTATGCAATTTTTGATTTTAACTTCCGGCACCAGGGCGGGGCTTGTACTGTGGAGCTCCATAGACCTAGAATGATGGGATTAGGAATGAGTCCAGGAAGCGAATTTGCTCCTCACAGGATGTCGAGGAGACTGGACAGAAACAGAAGCTAAAGGAGTACCTTCCCACTATAAAGCCATTGAGAAGAGACTTAAAGGAGACATACTGTATCTGACATCTTTATAAGCAATGACTGACTGATTGATTGATATGCTAAATAGACTTTTTTGACTCTTAGATATAAATATATAAATAGACTCTTTTAACCATGTTATAATGTTGTTCCCTGGAGCAGTTTTTCACGTCATTCACGCAGTTTTGAATGAATCCTGTTTGGGTTGGTCCGTTCATGTCGACTTCTGCAGAGCATTGTTTTTCTACTTCCTGGTACAACTACATCATTGTTCAAACCCCCAAACTGTCCTCCACATTTTTAAAGCCAATAATCCAATATTGGATCAATTCTGAGTAGGGCTGGGTGATATCATATCGTGATTGAATGGTTTTCATGTGTTAATGCAGCTCTGAGCTCAAATACTGATCTCCACTCACTGCTTCTGCTGTCGGGATTAAACCAGGTCTAAACCAGGAGAAAACTAGCTACCTAACTAAACCTGGTCCAAAATCACGGATTGAATCATTAAACCAGGACAAACCTAGAAGTAAACCAGACTAAAGCAGAAACTGAAATCAAGGTCTAAACCAGAACCAAACAAAAAAGGACTAAATGATTACCCTGGACTAAACCCAAGGACTCAATATCAGAAATAAACCAAGAGAAAACTGGGTGTAAACCAGGACTAAACCAAGAGGGAAGGCATGTCAAAACTGAAACTAGGACTAAAACATAAGATAAGATTTTTTGGCCACAGCCCTAATTCTGAGCCGTTCTGTCTCATAGCGTGGACACGGAAACAACGCCGCGCCAAAGTTTATTTTTACCATGTGATTCCCACTTTGGGCTGTAGGGGGCGCGACACAGGCCAAATCCTCATCAGGCCTGGCACAAGCATTTATCAACATCGTGCGATCCTTACAGAGACATTATTTGACTGTATAAACTGTAAAATATCAATGCGCAGACATCCTAATGAAAGGTTTAAAGCCTGTTTTAAGATGTAGGCATGATATATCCACTTTAATTACGCAAAGTTAAGAGCCTTGGCTATCTTTAAAGACGCTGTGCATAGTTGATTACAAGGGTTTGGCGTTTGAAAGCAAAACCGCCTACAGTATAACCTTGAGAAATGCTAAGTGGGCGAATATACCTCTTTCAATCATCAACGAGTGATTAGCTTAATGCTAGCTACTTAGCATAACAGACAGCAGATGATGAAGTGCTATTACGCTAATGCTAAGTGTTTATGAAAGCACTCACAGGTGTCTCAATGGGCAGTTTGTAAATGTCCCAGCCTCATTATGAGCAATTCACGTCTAATGGCCACAATATTAACATGATAATTTCTTAGCGCTGAAGAGTGGCGTCTTGTAATTATTTGACAAAGCAGTAGCTGATGTCCTCACTTCAGCACATTCGCTTAAACGTGTGGATAATTTGGTCTGACAATGATTTAACAGCCAAGAAGCGTGAAAGATGCGCTCAGAATTTGGGTGCAGCGTGTGACTTTTCTGACAAAGCAAAAACACAGCAGGCTTTCCCCGCAAATGTGGCAGCAGGAATGGGAGAAGTTGAGATTTTATTTTATAACTTACAATAAAACCTTTGGCAGAGAATCTAGGCTAAAAGCACTTTTTTAATGTATTGGTCTAAATAAAACATTATCTTCAATTGTCAATTTGTACAAAATTAAACTAAGATTTGAGCTGGACACAGTCCAAAGAGATACAGTATGTACCTAGCCTTCCTTGTTGCCTCCCATAATAGTCCTGATTAGGGCTGGGTACCGTTAAACAATACCTGTATGGTAGTATGGAGTTGTTTTCTCTCTCGCATGGCTCCTGGAAGAGCACCTAACATGACAATTCCTAACCCTAGCAGCACTCACCACCGTCTCTCATAATACCAGTATGGTATTGGAAAATGTTTTTAGGTACCAACGGTATTGAATAAATAAGGTATCTGGTACCAGATGCTGATGCCTGGTGGATCCTGGAGAAAGTTACTTGGTTGGTCTTTTATGGAATAAATTAGGGCTGCGCGATATTGAAAAAACTTGAGATATGCGATACGGGCATGCAATATCGCGATAATATTATTGCGATACTTAGATAAACTGTTCCATTCAATTCAGACAAATGTAATATCTTTTTCAGTAAATTGTGTCAAAAGAAGACTCCAAAAACACAACATCATTAGGAAATTAGAAAACTAAAACTGAACTTCTGCACATTTATATGTTCCATGTATGTTTGGTTTTAGAGAGTGTTGTCAAAAAATGAAAAAATCTCAGTGAGATGGAAGACTTTGTGGCTTCTTGCGATACGGATATTGCATCACCAAATATCGCGATTGTGCAGCCCAAATGACTAAATGACTAAAATACATTATTGTTCTGTTTTATGGTTCTAGATGACCAATAATTAGGTCTCAAACCAAGTATCGTTAAAGTACTGGTATAAATAAAGTTAACAGTCCCAGCCCTAGTCCTGGGTTGCAGCCTCGGTGTCATGTGCCTCACCTTGCACTGGCAGAGGGTGCACTCGGTGCCATGCTTGATCCAGGAGGAGCCGCTGAAGCGCTGGATGTTGTGCTCGTCGGTGCAGGTTTTGGTGATGTCATTTCGGATGGTGTCGGCCTGGCACGGGTCGGTCACGCAGCGGGGGCAGCACTCGCCCTCCGGGATAACGGTGAACTCACAGTCGACCGGGGGGCAGGGCAGAGGCCAGCAGTCCACCTGCCCCTGCTGCTCACAGAGGCAAGAGCGAGGGGGGAGAGAAGAGAGAAGGTCATTGTTAGTGATATTCAAAGAAACAGAGACCTAGACAAATGAGAGCGATACAATCGAATGAATGAGTTTTATTATTGTGTCTTGCTTAGTACGGTATCCCCAGCCCTTTCATGAGCTCATAAGACACCAATAAAAACAAAAGATCAGTTACCAGACAGAGGCACAACATACAATATATATACTTATTTAAAGACAAAAAAGCCCTGCAGAGGGTAGTAAGAGCTGTGGAAGAAATCATCATCACTAGAAGGAAGATCGTCTCTGACCATTCCCATCCTGCCCATGAACTGTTCAATCTACTGCCCTCTGGAAGGCGCTACAGGGCAATGAAAGCGTGCTCTTCAAGGATGAAAAACTGCTTTTACCCAATAGCCATAAAGATGCTCAACGACATGAGTTGATGATTACATGTACTAAGCTTGGCATTGTCCTGTCTGTCTTGTATATGTCTGTCAACACCAGAGAGTTGCTAAAAATTGTAATTTCGTTGTATTCTAACATGCAATGACAATAAAGGAATAACAATAATAAACAGGACTGCCGTCGCTTCCAGGCTCCACCAACAAATCAGAATCAGAACAGAATTTATTGCCATTGTCAATGAAGGTTTCACAGACTAGGAATTTTCTTCGGTAGCCAATTTAAACACACAACCATTTCAACTTGTCGTCATCACTGCTTCAAAACACTTCAGGTTTTTCAACAAATAATCAATAGACGGTGTAAAAATAATGGTGTAATGGTAGATATGTAGGGTGAATATTCGGAACAGTCTCGAAATCCAGGCTTTTTGTCCCAGATTCCAAATCCAGCTCAATTTGTCCTGAAAATGACACTAACCCCGGTTCAGCAGTAGTTTATTGCCTGATTAAAGCCAACACAGGCTAAACGCCTTTATTAGCCTAAAATAAATTTGTCCTGGGGCAAACGTTTCTCTGCTGGAGGACCGGCCGAGTTCCACAGGTTTTTGGACCAGGACCCCCAAAATTACTATGCGAACAATCCGGACTCCACGGTGAAAACTAATTAAATATATATGATATCAAGCAAAACGCATTTAAAATGTTGACCTCAATTCGCAAATCTATATCTTGAAATGCTCGTAAGCCCCATGTGGAGCCACTGTGCTGAGTCTAGGTGGAGAATGATAATATGGTGAAGCAGACTAGATCAAGAGTTTGACTTGGTTGTAACAGAAATCTCAGGGTGAGGAATAAGAGTGTTTATTGTTGGCTTTAGAGCTGATTGGTTGTGATTGAGAGAAATAGGTGACAGACGGAACAGTTCTGGAAAATACGCCATCTAGCTGTAACGTTTCATTCTAATCCATTTTTGTAAGGCGAGACACTCCAGGCTCAAATCTATCTTTTTCAATTATCAGGTTTTGGTCCAGTTTTCTCTCTTAACATATAAACTGTCATCTGTAAACAAATAAATGGCCTAATCTTGACAGTAAGGAGTGTAATTATTGCACTGATCCAATGTTTCTCCATAGAACTATGGGAAATTGGACTTCAATGACCATTTTCTCAAAATTCTGCATCTGCACTTTACCTACAGACTTCAAACTTTCCAGTCTTGGTCTTAACAATATTTTGAAGGTTTATTCAGAGGGATTTTTTTCAATATTTCATTCCTAACCTGATTTATTGAGTTTTGAACCCCCAAAAACAAGGCAAAGAGATTAGATTAATAGATGAATTATTCAAAAACTAAACAAGATATCCAAAATCCCCCCCTGAACAAATATATCAACAAGATAAGACCTTAAATTTAAATCTGGCTCCATACATTATTTAGATTTTTGCATTTTTTTAATGCATAAAATTCCAGATTTTTATATGAAAACATAAAATAACAGAAAACTTCCAATTCATATTTTTTTCATATTCATGTGAGTAACCTACAGCAAAAGTGTCAAATTAATAGTCAAATTAATATCACTTAATTTACATTTTTTTCCCTATTCACCTGCAGTGTCTCGCCTTTACACCCATGGCAAACTAATCAATTTTACAAGTAACGGTGCACACCACTTTACTGCCACTGGTCAATCAACAAAACACAATTTTTCAACAAAACTGGCCAAAGTTCTAGCTTGTCGAGAGCTGGGATTGTGCAGAGGTGAGTTTTTTTTTAAGGTAATGAAGCTTTAATCTATTCACCGTGGCATTTCCCCCTTAAACACCCCCCTCATGCAAATGCAGAGGCTTTTCTCCTGACGCGGTGCATTCACTTGCTGCAGGGAACGTCGGCGCCAACAAGAAAAAGTTGTTAAGGTTCAGAAAAAATTGAGATGAGCCGAGCATTCCTCCGCAGCGGTCAGCACTTTTCACTGCGGAGGTAAATGCTGCTTCCAGGTTCCTCCTAATTGACTTGTTCTAGTCAGTTTCTCTTATTGTTGCCTCTGGATTAATCGTGCGGCTGAGTTTGGGCGAAGAAAGGCTTATTGGATTCCTCCGGCTGCCATATCCTATTGCGAAAGCAGGGCAAAAATGTATACTGTAGGTCTAGTGTGAACTTGGTCTAGCATAGTATTATCTCAGAAAATGTTTTGTTTTTTTGTAGGTACAGTATATGGAGTAAACCAGAGCTAAACCGTGACAAAACTAGGACTCAATCACCAAGAAATGAAGTAGGACTTGAGGCGATATCGGGACTTTACAGGACCAAGACGGGGCTAAATCAAGACAGACTTGGCCATGCAGGAATAAGGACTAAACTAAACTAGCTCCAAGGTATAGTCTGATCAACTACTTTAATTACATTTCATCCTATATTAAAGTTTAACTCTGTGAGATGACTTGGTTGTTCATTAGAGGCTTGTTGTGCGCTATATGAAATGTTACAGAATTGTAGGGGTGTAATGGTGTGCTAAAATCGTATTGTGTTCGGTTCAGTTTCTTCGAGGACTCTGTTCGGTTAACTTTCCGTACATAAAAAATCTAAAAATAACTTGCTGTATGCTTGGCATCTTTTTTTGAATTTTTGTATTAAGTTAATAATTGTGACCCATATTGCACTCTTTATATTGAAAACATACACATTTTGCAACAATGATGTTATAATAACTAGTTAGGACCTGGAATCTTTTAGTTATGGGCTAAAATGCTTGATTTTGATTAATAAGGCAATGACTTTCACAGACTGTTGTGGCAGTGAGGGCCATTCACTGTAATAATCAAGGACATTTGAATTGAGCTGTGTCTGAGGAATGTGCTTGTGTTTTGAGCCTGTTGCTTCAGCCAATGGTTCAATGCATACAGCCTAAAATGTGACTCTAAAGAAGGCTCACATGAACGGCCACAGAGTCACTTGGAAAGAAAGGAAGCCATCTAAATGTACACGTAGCATTTATTTGTCCGATATGCCACATAATCGTCAAAACAGAATCCGTTAGTGGAGAAGGAGAAAGGAGGTGGACATGACGGAAATGAGAGGCAGCTGCTACCGGACTAGAGCCGCTCTGTTCTCTCTCTCTCTCCAGCGAGACCTCGGTCATGGATGGCGGGCGCTATTGCGGGTACAAGACAATTTTAGTAGAGTTTTGAGACCCCCCATGATCCCCTTGGCCGCTGCCACTCCCGCATCATGTTCCCCGTTTACAAAGCTATGCGTCACTCAATACGGATACATCCGTGCGAATGCGCTTCAACTCATGTTAGTAATAAATTTACATTATTTAATGAACCGAAATGGTACAGAAGTGGACAGAACCGAAAAGGTTTAGTACATCCACGTGAACCGTTACACCTCTACAGAAATCTATTGCAGTTGGAGCAGGTGCCAATACAACTATATGGGAGAGAAACAGATTTTGATATTTTCAAAAAGAAAATTGAAAAATATTTTCCCTGATCATTATTTAATGGCCTTATACCTAACTTTTTCTTTTGAAATAAAAGCCCATAAGAGTAAATTGTAAAAGCAGTAATTTGTGAAAAAATAAGACTAATGCATGCAGTCTGCATTATGTTATGATCTGTTTATGTTGTCTATGGTCAATGGTTTTCAACAAAACTGGCAAAAAAAAAGTTATAGCTTCTCGAGAGCTGGGATTGTGTCATCAATATTTGATTAAAAGGGATGACCTTTTTCTTCAGGTTTTGGAATAACTAAGGAAAAACGTGACAGGTGAACATGCCTTTTTGTCAGTATTTGACTAAAAGGGTAATTTGTCAAAACACCCTTTTAGTCAAATACTGACAAAAATGGTTAAAATTAGGTATAGGGCCTTTAATAGTGATTGGATTCACAAACCTGCCATCAGGCACATGTTTTTGAATATTGTCACCACTTTTTATGAGAAAATACAGTAACTAGTTCAGAGAAGACATTGAACTTTGTGACAGTTTTTGTTTCATGTGGATTGACCTAAGAATTATAGAGAAATTAGCAATAAACTACAACCAGAAATCTTAATTTTGACAGTCACCATAGTTACTGGTATAAAATTTCCAGCGGCCCTCCACCTCAATTTTAAAGGCTCTTTAGAATGTTATGATTTCACATGAACCTATTTGCGATATGAGCTTTTATTGCCTGATCACCCCCCCCCCCCACAGCCCTGATATATGCTTTACTCTAACCCTCTTGTGGTGCATACACAGTAATGCCCGTGTCATCTTTTGCAGCCCTCTCAAACGAACGATGAAAGATGAGCAGCTTCATGAGGGAAAAGTGTATAGGATTTTTACGCACAGCCATATCCGAGGAGAGTCCCAGTGGGCGTATTTAATATCTCTGAAATCGCCCTGGCTCAGCGTTTTCCACCAGTCCGTAGTAAATTAGGAGGCCAATAAAGGGAAGGCCTGTGCAGTAGCACTAGTGCCCCCAGCCAGCATCATTTGGTCGCTGCTCTGAGTAAACATTTAAAGAGGAAAATCCCCCCCCTGAGTGGAGCTTGTTTGGCGATTGCCGGAGGGCTAGCGTTAGCGTAGCCTCAGGTGAAGTGCCCCACGCTGTGATACAGGATAGTGGTGGATCTGTGTGGAGTGCATGGAGATAGGGGGCTATGATTACAGAGTCAAGACGGTGTTACTGCATTGGGGAAAAAAGGAAATGAAAATCTGAAAGATGGAAACTAGTTTTTATATGAAATACTGCAGTCAAACAGGAGGCTGCTTAGTTTTAACCCTTGTGTGCCATTGGCGAATTGAATGACACTTTTTAAGTCTTATTTGGCCAGATTTTTTCATGCTTTTGATAATTTTATGATTGTACTTACATTTTCAAAATACAGTTAGACATTTTTACAGAGCAATTAATACTCGATGTGCTAATTTTCTGCCCTGATGTAGTGGTTCCCAAACTTTTCAGGCTGTGACACCCCAAAATGTCCAGGCAAGTAATTTGGGACCACTTGGAAACATATCCAGGTATATCAAGTAGCAAACCTTTAACAATCTGGTTCAATAACATGGATATACAGTACATACTGTAGGTTATGTTACTATTTTCATATATTTGTTAAAGGTAAAATTGCATGTGCAATTAAGAATTGTATTAAACATAGTGTCTATATCTTTTTTGTGTGTGTGTCTTGAAATCATAACCCACACTTTGGAAACCTAATGTACAATTACCATTGTCTCGAGTGTGAAGTTTGACCTTTTATTAACAGGAGAAACTTCTAAAAATAAAGAATTTATGATGTCTCATGTCTCATGGCGGAGCAATAAAACAGTTGGTTATAAATGTTAGTCAATGGGGCTTAAAATGTCCAGAAGTGTAATAAAAGATCTAATAAAATTCAGCCCATGGGAGATAGGCAATTTTGTGTGCTTTTTTTTTGTAAATCCGTCATCAGATGAAAATAGCCCCTGCTCAGACTGCCACCTTAAGGCGCCCACATGAACCTAGGAGTAATGTTGTCAGGGACTTGGTGTCTCCCAGGGCAGCCAGGTCATAAGTGACGGTCAGAGGAGAGCGGCTGAGAAGCTCCTTATGATGAGAGATAGGGCTGAACGTTTTTGGAAAATAATCTAATAGAGATTTTTTTCCTCATTATTGCGATTTAATATGCGATTATTTTTTCAAAAAATAAATCTAAATATAAAGTAGGGCTTTGCGATTTCGCCTAAAAAACTTAAAATGACTGCAGAAATATTGCAATATATAATATTGCAAAATAAATTATATTTTCAGCTGGTCCTTTAGCTGCCATTTGTGCTTTTATAATTTATTTTTAGGGAGACTAATGATTTTTTTTTGTGGGGCCCCCTTCAAATTGGGCCCTCTCAGCAATTGCCCAGTTAGCCCTCTTCATAGTTACTTGGCCATAAGACGGTGTCAGTGCCCTCTGCTGGACAGGTGTGGAATTTCTTCCTTTTAAAACAATCTTGGCTGCCCCCTAGTGGCTGGACAGAGCATTTTAATTATTTCTTTAAAATTTCATAACTCCTGACAGGAATGGGCTAGAGCAGGGGTGCCCATGGGCCAAATTCAACCCTTCAAGGGGTTTGATTCGGCCCTCGAGATGGTGCTAAAGATTTATAAGGAATATTTATTTTGATTAATTTGTGAATAAACTTGTCAAAAAGGTAAAGAAGCTCCCTTCTTCACAAGTTACCCAGTCTTCTACACACCTGTCGTCCACCAGGTGTGCGGAGTCTCTTCACCTTAAGTGACTAAATAAACTCTCAATAATACCTAAGAACGGCAAAACGGTATGTCCTACTCAATAGCACACAGTAATTAAAGGATATTAAGAGATGGATCTGTTTAAATTGGGTCTTTATGTGAAACAGTATTGCGTTTGGCCCTTTGCCGCTAATTTGGCTCTTCGTTGCTTAGTCTGGCCCTCCAACTTCGGATCTTCATCATCTTGTGGACCCATCACCTGCAGGAGGAGCCATAAGGGACTGAAGTGAGAGTGTGATCTGAGCAGCTTGGATTGCTGGCCCCGTGACCTGGCAACATACATGTGGAAGAAAATGGATGGGTGATAATAACAGTACTCATCTGTCGCTCATTTTAAATTGGCCATTAAAATTATTCACCCCCCACCCAACAATTTAGTAATTGTGCACAGAACTGAAGTGGACAATCAGATCTATGTGAATAATATCCATTTACTATGTTTTTAAAGCAGTGGCGTAAAATGCTGCTGATGGTACATAAAGGCACACGTGGGTTAAGCTCCATTAGGCTTTGATCAGTCATTTGAGTTCCAGTTTCCAGAAATACCATGCCATTCCCATGTTACCGCAGCGCTGTAAAGTGCTACCAGACAGACTCTACAACAGCACGTCACACTTTTTGGGCTTTTCATACAATTTCATCTGCAAAAACGGTTTACTTCACCACCAAGGCTCTTCAGATTCTTACTTACCGGATCAGACCAGTTTATACAATTTTCGCTTCATTTCTTTCATTGCATTTTTCCCTCCGACACAAACAGCGCGACCTCCACACTTAATCAAACCTGCTCTTTCATCCCACGGCGCTCCATTTTCCAGTTTCCTTGCGATTTCCAATCTCCAAACCTCCGTGAGATTAAGACTAGTGACATTTATCTTTTGCCTGCGCGCCCCCCTTGAAATAATCAGACTTTTCTTATGCGCAACGACCTCACTGTAGAAAGCAAGACAACCTCGAGCGAACAAAATCAATGCCCCTTTGAATTGCTACAGAGAGTCACTGCTCACACAATAAGGTAAAGGGTCTTGATTTCACATGATTGCGTGGATTGTAGCGCATTCTCTTATTGGTAGTGGGGTTTTTTTTGTCTCTTTTATTTGCTGTACCTCTTGTGTCTCTACTACTGCAAGTGGAAATGGGCACAAAACAAGAACTAAGATGGGCTAATCCACAAAGAAGCAAGGACAGCAGCAAGACTACACCTAAATAAAATGAGTACACAACCATAACAAGCTATACCTAAAACTAAACGCACGTAAACAAGCTAGCACGGTTTCATTATTGACTATTTGAACATTACATTTGCATGTTATCTATAAAACCAGAATGAATACAGTTAGCAGAAAGTCCAATTGAATGACCAAAATACAGAGAATGCAAACTAGACCTGCACTATTCACTTTGGTTATTTCTTTCTGGTTGACTTCTTCTATGGTTCAGCCCTTCGTTCTGTACTTCCTGGGTACAATAGCGTAAAATGTCAAACTCAGAACTGTTCTTAAAGCCCATAATCCAACATTGTAACCGTTCTGAGCCGTCCTGTGTTCAAACTTTGTCCACCGCTGTGCCATGGAGATGCTAGCCACATTGTTGAATGAAAGAGAAAGTTTATTTTTTCTGAAATATCCCCACTGCTGGCCAAATCCTCATCATCCCTAGTGCTAGTATTTCAGAATAACCGTCCGTCTAAACCAGGGTGCCCGAAGTTTTTTCAATGACGGGCCAAAACAGGCAATGGAGGACCAAAGTTAGCAGGCGCAGGGCCAAATGCAACACAGTTTTGCATAGAAATATGATTTAATATCCTTTAATTACTGTGCTATGGAGTAGGACATGCTGTTTTGGCGTCTTTAGTAACTATTGACAATCTATTCAGTCAAACTAGACACTTCTTACAAGGACCATCTCAAGGTCCAAATGAAACCCCTTGGAGGCTGAATTTGACATTATTTCAATTCATAAAACGCAAAATATCAATATTCAGGCCCTTAAAGAAGGTCAAGATGTTTTTTCCTCTCATTGCAGGATATGGATTTGCAAACGTTCGAGTAATGAGGGGAAATCTTTGAGCCAAAAAAAAAAAAAAAAAAGAAACGGTGTAAAATATCAGCCAAAGTGGTTGTTGAATGTGTTTGGAACTTAACTTCTGTATTTGCTTGACTATTTTTACAGCATGCCTTTGCCAATGTCATTATTCCACAAGAAATCTTTCTTTAATGCCAGCTGGAACAAAGTTTTTTAATGACAGTGAAGACGTTAAATTAGGCAAAAGTAATATTTGTGAGTCCAGCATTACTGCCTGGAAACTGTTCAACAATTTTAGTGAAGCCCTTGCTGTTGTAATGTTGGGCTCTACAAGAACGAACTGCAGTGCTGCGTAGGGACTAATCCAGGTCTAAACTTGGACTAAACCAGGCCTAAAGTCACACTCTTTCATCCAAGACTAAACACCAAACCAGAAGTAACCAATAGTTTACAACATTCATTATGTCTTGTTGTTGAATTATTCTTATTTAGGTTATATAAGACACTGGGTAAGATGTTAGCTTATAAAAAGCAACATATTTGTAATTACCAAGTGTCTGAAAAAGAACCTGAATAACAGGACTAAACCAGGTCTAAATCAAGATTTTATTAGTGATGTAATAGTGAATTGTTAGTGATCTAATAAGATGATATTTGCATTTATAAGTGCGAAAATACTCAGTACAGGAGTTGTCCATCGTAGCCAAAGATTCTTCAGTCTTCATCTGTACTCTGGAGTAGACGTGTAGGACGTTTCGCTCTTTATCCAAAGAACAGTTGCTGACGAAGTTCTTTGGCTAAAGAGCGAAATGTCCTACACTTCAACTAAAGAGTACAGATGAAGACTGAAGAATCTTTGCCTTCAATCAGAAATCACTCAAATTAACAAATATTCCTTGTTTCAGTCGTTTCAACTTCTCGAGATATCACCTTTTTGTAGTTAGGACTAAAGCAATCCGGGCTAAACCGAGAACGAACCAGATCTAAATCCGTTCTAATGCAATATATCGGACACCTCATATACTGTAAAAGCCAGTCTCTTGTTTTCTATCGATGGCTTGGACAGCGGAGGAGTCACATATGGGTCGTATTTGTCCATCTGCCTTGTGTCTGTGTGTCTGTGTGCCAGTGGAGCCCCCGCTGAGCCAGGACGGCCGCGGTTTGCTAAGTGCAGAGGTATTCAAGCTTCATTTCACGTCAATGTCACGCTCGTCTGGCCACTGCTGCTCGCTCTCTGTTTCTCTTTTTTGCCCTTTCAAAAGCCACTCGCCCTGGACACATAGCACACCGTGGTCCCGCCTTTTCAGAGGCTAACTTTATTCAGGTATATTTTATTTGAAACGAGTCCACACGGGAGATACGGGAGAATGCATATTGTTTTTCTACACTAGGCTTAGTGCAAGTCCAATCTAATGCTTTTAATGCCCAAATACTATATTTTTAATACAACAAACGCAAAAGGTCGATCTGCGTAAGTTCTCAGTCATCCAGGAGTTGTCCATCGTAGGCAAAGAGGTAATGAGCCATATTAAGTATGAATAGGCTAGATGTTCTCCTACTTTTAGCACCAAGAGAGGAGAGACTTACTGTAGGTTACTCCTCCTTCTGGTTTACCCTTAAGAGACCCACAGCATGCTCAAGTCTTTATTAAGCTGATGACGATCTTTGGACTAAGAACGAAACGTCCTATACTTCAACTACAGAGTACAGACTGAAGAAACTTTGCCTATGATGGCAAAAGATTGATTCTTCCCTAAAGTCTTGTAACCAATTTGGATTTTAGTTATGGAAATGTGAATTTTGTGAAATGTGAACATTTTGAGTGAAAATGTATAATGCTTATGGAGTAAACATGGTCGAGCAATGCCATTATTTTCAAAATAAAGTGTAATGTTAATGCTTTTTAATTACATTCATGACCATTTAATGACTTTTAGTGTTTGCTAATGCCCAGTGCAAACACTGTAGGGGTATGCATAATGTCCTCTGTTTAGTGTTTAGCAAATCTGTCATAGCACTGCCATTATGTGATGAAGAGAGCTACAGTGGCAGTGTCTATGGCAGTGTTTCCCAACCAGGTGTACGGGGACCCCTAGGCGTACACAAGAGGTTAGTAGGGGGTGTTTGAATCAAATTCAGATAAAAAATAAGATTAAACAAATTGTATTTTGGATTATTATAGTCAAAGAAAAGCTTAAAACATGTAAAGAGTGAGTTTCAGTGTATTTAGTTGTCTTTTTTACTGATAATTAGGAGCTTTAGTCATTCACTTTCTAACTAAACAACAAAACCATCAAGGCAAGGGGTGCTCGTAGAATAAATGAAAGGCCCAAGGGGCACACAAGGCAAAAAAGTTGGGAATCACTGATCTATGGCATTAACTCCATCTAAAATCACTCCAATGAGTAGTTCTAGCTCCACTGGTCGGGGTGTAGTCTGCCCAAAGCTCATTGTCTCTAGTACAGGCTCCAGTCATCTACAAAACCATGTCAATTTAAGATTTACAGAGAATTCTGACCTAGTGTCCCGAAATGAAATGCTTTTAAATGATCAAGACTTGAGTGGTTTGAGTAACTTAATTCCAAAGAAGCAAATTCAATTTCATGTTAAGAGGGAGCTTTCTAGCAGTGACCACATGATCGCAGGACATGCGTACAGCCCTTGCAGTATGTATTACGCACAGTACTTTTTACTTCTACTTGAGTAATATTTTGAAGCAACAGTACTCTTACTTGAAAAAAAAAACTGCTCAGACTTCCATTGCCAGACCATTTTTCTTACCTGCTCAAATCGAGGTCAATTCAACCTATTTCAAGAAAAAGTCACTTATTTCTTGATCACTTTTTGCATGGTTTGTGTGGATTGTATGTTTCTCCCTATGTCTGGATGGGTTTCCTCCGGTTTGCCCCATCACCCCAAAACATGCACAATAGGTTAATCCTCAAGTCAGGGGATCAATAAACATTAACCTTTACTCATTGTTGGGATGTCTTCTTTGGAAATATGAATAACATTTAAATTATTTTGTTGTTTTATCTGTTCTATTATTACCAATTATGTGGATGACTACATTTTATTTCTGCTAAAGTAATGCTGCTCTTACTTAAGCAAATATTTTGGCTACTCGCACCTCTGCCTTCAGAACAAAGCCGCTATAGTGATGGATTTTTGCTGTGGCAGAGCATGTGTTGATAAGTACCGCTGTCGTGGTATTGTGACTATCTGCTGTGACATCCTGTTTCCAATGGGTTTGTGCTGCTTGAGTCAACACATACAAAAGTCCACAGTGAGCCCTGGCCTCGGCGGGTGAAGCTGAACAAAACCATTTTCAGCCGCCTGCGCCAACCCCGGCACTTTTTCTTCCTCGCGGAGATTCATCAAGATCCGTGACCAGTGCGCACATCCACAAAAACTATATTTGAGACATTTTTAGGGCCGTGCTTCAAAAGAAAAATAAAGCGTGGGTCTCGTATTATAGTAATGGGCTGAATACAATCGAGTGAAGTAGATTTACTACTGTTAGTGCTGATGCTACTTCAACAGAGGGCAGCAATGGAAATGTCCCCTTTTCGGTGTTACTAGAGGCTGCGTCCATTGAGATGAATGGGGAAACATCAACTGAGAGTGACAGTTAATATTTTAAAGTGGGCTAAAGTTAGCAGGTCCACATTACTCCTGTGTAGCAGAATCTTCACTGGCTCCTGATCCAGTTCAGGGTCCAATTCAAGGTCCTCCTGTTTGCTTTCAAAGCCATCAACGGCCTGGGTCCAGCCTACCTCACAGAGCTGCTGACTGTCCACCGTCCTGTCAGGGCCCTGCGCTCTTCTGAGCTTCCCCAGGTCACGCTGCAAGAAGTGGGGCGAACAAGCGTTTTCAGTCTTCGCTCCCAAGCTCTGGGATGCTCTTCCACCTGTGTAGTGAGTAATCACTGAACACTCTCAGAGTTCAGTTTAAATCAGAGCTAAAGACATATTTATTCAGACAGGCATTTGACACCTAATCCTGCCACCTTAATCGTTTTTATCTCTGTAAAGCACCTTTGGACATTGTTAAAGGAATAGGCCACTATTTTCCATACTGAGATAATTATGTTCTTACCTGAGCTTAGACGAGTTGATGCGTACCCGGCTTGGTCTTTGCGTGTGCCCTCAGTTCCATAATAGACTGAAGATGTTGATAGCATTAGCCTCTGCTACCGTATTCATTTGTGGATAAACTGGGGTGAAGTTAGAAGCCACCAAGCTCTTCCACGTTTTCCCTATTTAAATATGTCTCTGTAAGTAGTTACACGATCCAAGTATAGTTACACAAGGTTAAACCTGTTGATTTTCTAAGCTGATAAAAAGTGGCACTAGATTGTAAGGCGTAATAACACCCCAGGAGCACTTTGATGTCTGCGCAGTAATATCTTCTCTCCTAGTGTGAGAGTGAATGTATTACTGCGCCTTACAATATAGTGCCACTTTTTATCAGCTTACAAAATCGACAGGTTTAATTTTGTGTAACTATACTTGGATAGTGTAACTACTCACAGAAAAAATAGGGAAAAGGTGGAAGAGCTTAGTGGCTTCTAACTTCACCCCCGATCTTCAGTCTATTACGGAACTGAGGGCACACACAAAGACCAAGCCGGGTACGCATCAACTCGTCTAAGCTCAAGTAAGAACATATCTCAGTATGGAAAATAGAGGCCTATTCCTTTAAGGCACTATATAAACAAATATTGATTGATTGATTTGATGTAAAATATGTCCCTATTATTACTGCTGCTATCACAACTTCTGCTTTTCATACCAACTTTTCCAATTTCCCCATTAAATTCCACAGTAAACAGCTTTAGATTTGGTGGAGGAGATGAGATGTGCGTCATTGACAGAAGGAGTGACAGCAGCATGTGCAGAGAGTGGGCAGAGCGCAAATGTGGGACTGTTGCTACCAAACATTAGAAATATCTGTCTTTATTACTCAAATTCAAAGTAGTGAGTCATTTTCTAAGTAATGAACTCTCTGAAGAGAAGTGTTTGCTGTATTATGTACTTTTACTGTAAAATAATTACTTTATATGATGCTCATATAAACAGCAAGAGACAAGGTTAATAATTACAGTTAATGTAATATTTACATCTTCATTTCTTATTTGATGCTTTAGTAATACGATTTACACACCGTTTAGAAATAATTTTGTCCAAATTGGTCTATTTTAAAGGTTTTTTTAAACCCCGACTGGATCTTGCTCTAGGTCTGGGATGGTCAAATATTGTATGCAGTGGTACTTGATGTGAAAAGCTTGAGCATCATGGAGCTAGGCAATTATGCTCTGAAGCTAACATATGTAGCCAATCTGCACCATCTGCCCCTCTGTCACACCAACAATCACTCACTAGTTCACCACATTCATTAAAGCTGTTGTAATCAATGTATTTTCTTGAAGTAGAGGACATTTCCTTCGCCACCGTAGATCTACATTTTAAACCCAGCATGTGTAAAGGAAAAACTGCTCTGCTGCTTTGTATCTCAATGTAGCACATCTTTAGTGATCATGACGGACGGCTGATAGATCCACCGCTGCAGGTTCAGGCCCGCAGATATAAGACCTCATGACTGCACATCCCACATAATACAGTACATTATAAAGGCCTTTAGAAACTGCTGACACTATAATATCGGCTGCTTTGCTGTGTTTTTCTTTTTAAGGAGCTTACAATTGTGAAATTATATGTGCTGTATATCAGTATTAGTTTTTAATGTAAAATCCCTAAGATATTACCCAACATTACCTTCTAATTTAAAATTCCAGACTTATTACACATTTATAAATATGTAATTAGAGTTGCAACTATCGATTATTTTAGTAATTGAGTATTGACTTGTATTGAAAAACTAAATTTCATGTCCTTAGAGCAGAATTTGAAAGGAGAACCACATTTCTGATAGAGATAACACCATTTATTCTTAATTTCTCACTAGTTTGTTCCTAAAGAAGCTACATTTCAAACAGACACTGATTGTTTGTGTCCTGAGAACCAAAATAATAAATGTTAAACATTAATAACTTTCACATCATGTACATTAGTTTTGGACAGGTTTACATGACAAGATCTGTGGAAAAACATTTACCCTACCTTCAAAGAGACAGGGCTTCATCAAAAATACTAACTTTATTTATTTTCTGTCTCAAATTAGACAATTCTGTCAAGAAAATTAATAATCGATTAATCGTTTCAGCTCTATATGTAATCTAATATGCCTGTAATCAAGTGACAACTTGATGCAATACTGTAAAATACAATAGGTCCACAAATTATTACAAAATATTATAATTACACAATAGTCTAAGAAAAAAGCTTGTTGTTTAATGTAATTGTTTGTCACTAAACATGAAAGTCCTGATTAAATCAGCCCTATGGCCCTAACACAGCGCCCCCTGCTGTCACACACAAGATTAAAAAAAAAAAAACGGCTTCAATAGCGGCTAAAAATATCTGTGGCATTGGCCTTAGAAAAAGCCATCTCGGTCGGCCTCTAATGTGGAATGTGTGTATTTTCTTTGGTCGTCCGCCTGGTTCACTTCTCAACACTGTCTTAGTTTCCCACAGAAAAATACAATCGTGCACAAACGTGATGTGGGGGAGGGTCTGTGAGAGCTAGAAATTAGTTTTACACATTTTGCTACCGCTCACGTCCATGGTTTGAAAAAGTTGTAATTCAGGTACTGCAGCTTTAAGGGGAGAGCCACTGCCGCTTTTGAGCCAGTTTGCGGTCTGGAAACTAATAAAATACCTAATTCTTACAATAACGAGTGTAATTATTGGACTGACTTAATGTTTCTCCATGGGAACATATGGGAAATTGTGACTTCAATGACAATTTTCTCACATTTTTCTCGTGGCGACAACATCTCCACTTTAGTCAATGCGTCAGACTCTTTCCAGTCTTGTACTTAACAATATTCTGAAGGTTTGTTCAGAGGGATTTTCCAATATGTAATACCTGGACGATCTGATATCACCAAGTAATTAAGAGTTCAGGACCAATGTCAAAGTTGTTTGCCCAGGACCAATGTTACAACCAGCCAATCAGGGGTCAGTTTTGCTCGTTAAGGGAGGGACAGTTTGCTTTGAAAACTTGACATCTTGTGACAAAAATTAAGTTTAGGAACAGGGAACGGTCTGCTGTAATTTTGGATAGCTCTATGAGTTGGTTTGTCTGAAAATATTACGTCTAAACCTAGCCCTAGACCTAACCTTAAAGATTTCCCTGTTCCTAAACTTAATTTTTGTCCCGAGTGGACTATCTAGCACAACTGACCCCTGATTGGCTGGCTGTAACATTGGTCCTGGGCAAACAACATGACATTGGCCCTGGACTTTTAATTACCTGGTGATATCAGGAGCATCTGTAATACCTAGCCTGATTTATTGAATTTTGAACCTCAAAAAACAAGGAGGAATTTGAGTTTTTGAGATTTATTTACTTACAACTATTCACAAACTTAACTAACTTAACCCCAAATGCTCTCACCTGAGCCACTGTCCCCCACAAAGAGAGAGTAAAACACACTCCTACTCTGCCACAGTCGGATCCATCAGCGTCTGTAGCGCCTGGTTGTTGCTCCATCAGCAGGTGCGTGTCGACCTAAAGGTTGACATGACAGGAGGCAGCAGGAAACGGAGCGCGCCTTATGTCTGCGTAAAGGAGCACGTCTCTGCGCCTACGATAGTTTGTCTTTAGAGGCGCGTTTGTGTAAAGGACACTCCTAACATCTGTGAACACTCATCAATCGACAACACGCAGCCTTTTCCAAACAGAGAAACAATCACACGCTGCCTCTACACGTGTGAACAAAACGAAACTGCTGTTTGCGTGACCAAGGCCATATCCTTCAAATGCATGGGATTCATAAACAGATGTTCAATAGTTGATTGGTGGCTGTACACTGCAAAAGCGAAATAGAAATAAGTACAGTGCAGATCATACATGAGTACGCCCCCTTTACGTACTACATAATATACTAGTTATTGTTGAGGGATGTACTCATTTCAGTCAAACTGAACTTATTGTGCTCAGTTATATAATTAACTTTACTTTCATGCTATAAGTTACCCAGATGTTATACTAACTTAGTCTTGACAACATTTTAGAGATTGACTTTGTTTTCATTGAGATGTTGTTTAAAATGTTACTTTTTAAAGAGCAATTAAACACCAAACCAACTTTTTTTTTTTTGCTGATAAACTGTATAAATGTGTGTGTAATAGTATGTCTACATGTTCCAGTTAATATTTTGACATTTAGTGCAAACTTCCTCAAAAAAATGAATAAAATAAAGAGTTAAACAAATAAAAGTGTCCTTTTAGCCTCTAGGGGCTTAACTCGTCAACTGTATCTATACCATTTGAGTTTTGCGGTTAGCTGATGGGAAGTTGTGCTGTCATCATCTCTGCCACGCCTCATCATCTTCTCTAACGCTGTGGTTTCACTGTGGCTCCTCCCGCGTAGGGAGTTGGATTAGCGAGCATGCCTCTTTCACGGCAGATTTCTAATTTTTGGTGTGGGTGGAGTACGGCTCTGGCACGCCCGTTTAGGCCCTCTTTAAAGGCTATCTGCTTTTTCAGTGAAGAAAGGGCTTCTAGCATGTAATATTCTATACTGTATGCTACCTCACCTGCGCTACAGGACGAGACGTTTGGAACAAGTCTCAGTAAAGCCTCCCCGTTTTAACCGAGAGAGAGATAAATGACCCCCGTGTAACATCTGGGAAGCGTGTTGCTGTATTGAAAGGGCTGTGATCGCTTGTCGCCCGTTGATGTTGTCATGGGGCTCAGTTCGGGGAACAGCTGATTTTGGTCACGTGCCGATGGTCTGGCTTTTTGGAGCGACTCAGAGACAGTACATGTGAGACAGGGCCATAGGGCGCCACAACAAGACCGAGAGACCAAAGTTTGAGGACTGGTTCAGCATATTAAATGCATTGAATCAAATCTTCATATCAAACTGTGTATCGAACTGTGACTAAAGTGAATTGTTGTATCCTTATTAGTTATGGCTTGCTGGGTCAAATTAGCAAGCTCTGTTACAGAAAAACAACATGATACTACAGATCGGTCCTTCAGCTGTGCGAGTAGATGTAGTAAAAGTCGTTGTACAAACATGGGTAAAATAGTAGATGTAGTAAAAGGTATAAGTAGCACCACACTGCAAAATATATATCTTGGTGCGTTAAAATGACAAGAATTAGGTATACTTGACTTTAATTTCAAGGTACTATGGCTGTTTTATTTTACAAATAATGAAAGAGGGAGTTAGTAAATTAAATTGATACCTATGGTCCAAATACATTCCTAACTTTCAAAATCCCATTTCTTCACAGAGATGACTTTATTAGCAGCACATTTCACAACTTGCAGGGTCACTTTCACAGGAATGCAAGACCAGTAGCCTGCAAACTCATGAAATTGACAAAAAGTAAGACATTTAAACATATCTTGGGTGCAATAAGATGATACTTCTTATTGTAAGTGCAAAAATACTACTTCCATTTTTCTTACCCGCTCAAATCAAGGTTAAACCTTGTTATTTCCAGAAAATGTAACCTATTTCTGATGAGTTTAAACATATTTTGCTAGTACTGCTAACAACTTCTTTGAAAAGTGGTCATAAAATTCCACTTTAAGGTCAAATTATAGTTTCGATCAAAGAGTTTCTCAAAATGTACACATTTTTCCCTCTCAGAAAGGTACTTTTATACAAACAGTCACATACGCACATTCTCCTGCTGCGTCTATAACCTTGAACATATCCTTCAGATAAATGTGTAATTCCATCACTGCGGCGAATATGCTTTCAGTCCTTTTACAATTGTATTAAATCCTCTATTTCTCAGTTATGTGATGAAAACTGCAACCTTTCTATTCACAAACTCCTCTCCTTGACTTTCCATTGAGAGCCGGAACATTACAGGCGTGGGTGCGCAGAGGCGAGGCTTTCAAAACCGCGGCGAGAAATGGATTGGAAATAAAAAGCAAAGATGTAAATTGCACACCGTGAACTTGGGCGTGTGTTACAATACGACTGAAAACAAAGTAATCAGAGCGACAGGCAGCGCTTTAGTGGTCAGTTCAAGGCTAGGGCAGTGGTTTTCAAACTTTTCACTTCACCACCAGCTAAACCGGGACTAAACTAGCTCTAAAGTCGTGCAAAAAGAGTCCAGGGTTTATGCCAGTTTCGGGCACCAAATTCGGCCCTCCAAGGTGTTTGATTTGGCCCTGGAGATGGTGCTGAGATTGAAAGGAGTCTACAGTTTTTTTGAAGGAAGATAATTTGACCTTGATTTGAGCAAGTAAATAAATGTATCTGTCTAAGGATTCAGTCTTTTTGCATTTAGAATAAGAAGAAAAACATCACATTGCACCAAAAATTGTCACTTGTTGAATTTGAGGTAATTATGTGCCATCCATGATTTTATGTCTGAGATGCAATGCTGTAGGGAATCCAGTCTATTATGTGATGTGGCCAGATGAATCATCGGTGTCATCGGCATAGAAGTGATAGGTGATGTTATGAGTCCAGTAAGAAGCCTAATGGGAGTAAATAAATTGAAAAAAGAAGCAGGCCAAGCACAGAACCTTGTGGAACACCATATTTTAGCTGAGTGAGTGAAGAGTTTGAACCATTGAAAGAAACTAAGAAGAAACACGATTTTAGAAATGTGTAAGGACAGTTAGGAATGAGTTTGGACCACAACTATCAATTTATTTAACTGGCTCTTTGTTCCATTAATTGTAATTTTGGGAAAAAATAATTAAAAATTAGGTATAGTGCCTTGAAATCCAGAAAGTTTCACTTATTAAGATGCCAATTTTGATTAATTTGACTGAATAGGCTATTGCTAGTTACTGAGGGAACCTAAACAGCATGTCCTACTCAACAGCAGTAATTAAAGGACATTTAACACTTTGGGGTCTAAAATAGAAATCCAAACCACATAGTAACAAATATTACATCGAATTTTTTTTTTTACAGTTCAACCAGAAAAATAGATCTCATTGCACTTAACATGGGATAATAAATCTCAATTTACTTGAAATATTTCAACACAAATTTCACTGGCATTTTTTTTGCTACTTGCAAGTCAAAATTACTGAATTAAGGCCACTGTATATATTTATTGTAAAGTAACATAGTTCTGCAACACATTTTTGTGTTCGGACCCACCAGTTGCACTGCAAAAAGTGATAACTTGAGAAGATAATTTTTCTTGAATTCAGAATATTTCACCCTACTTGCCAAGTAAAACTAACCTTGCCTGCAAGCTGAATTCTCGCGGTATTTGTGATTTCACAAACACACAAGAATCCATCTTGCCCCGAGCCGCTAAAGTGTTTGAGCCAGGACCACCAGTGGGACGGAGCGACGAAAGCAGCAGGTGCCGAGCAAAACAAACATTTGTTTCGAAAATAAGGCAGTGTGGGTTGAGGTGCCTTCAACCCGCAAACTCGTGCTACAAAAAAACACAAAAACCACTCGACGACATTATGATATAAAGCTCAGAGCCGCTATCTAACAAACAACTACGAGCCAAACTCCGAACGGATTCGTTTGGAGCGGTCCCAGATTGATATTGTGGACAACTCAACTACGAGTGCTACACAATGTCTATCTGGCTCTTGCCAGGTTAAAGTAAAACTATCTGCCAATAGAACAAGTACTTAATTCAAGAAAATACAACTTCTTGGACTAAAACTTAGATAATAACTTGAAATTATACAGTATGCTTTTTCTTGTTCCATTGGCAGATAATGGCACTTGGCAAGTCAAAATTACTCAAAGTACGTTGAAATATTCTGAATTCAAACCTATTTAACTTATCACGACATCTTTTTGCAATGTAAGAACCACTGACCCAGATGGCACAAGTAAATATCTCTAGTCAAAACTACTCAAAACAAGATTAATATTCTGAAATCCAGTCATTTAAACCCATGCTTGATTTTCAAGCATGGGTTTTTGTCCTTCAGCCCTACAGCCCGCTGTATCTCGCGTCACTATCTGAAAAGGGACATAAACAGGGCACAGTTGTGGACAGTTTCTTACCAGGCATTGGCACTGTTGGCAGTTGTCCACCCAGGTGTCTCCGCTGCTGTAGGTGAGCAGCCCGTTCTGGTGCAGACACTGGCTGCTGAGGCGAGGGTCACACTCGGGACAACAGAACAGGTCTGCGTTTGGGTTGTCACAGTCACACACCATCCTCCGGCACATCACCTGACCCGCCTGCAGAGGAGGGAGAGAGAACACATTGTCCACATTTTAGTTGGCACTCAAAAATACTTTGCAACATGGAATCATCCACCAATTCAGACTGGTAGGGACAAAGCGAGCAAAGCAGGCGAGTACCGTAATTTCCGGACTACAAGCTCTACTTTTCTCACACACATACAACAATGCAGCTAATAGATTTCTACGGACTGACACAGAATCAGCGCTGGCAGTTGTTAAATGCATCTCCCACCTGTGGCATTTCGTGACCCCACTCCGCTGTATCAAAGACCCACGCAGCTGAAACATGATCCAACAGCATACGCTTCACGCACAGAAATGTTTCATGCATTTCACATGTATACATAGACAAGGCCTCGTGTTAGATCAGATAAGCTTTTAGGTCTGCATGTAAAAGTAGCCACTGAGCGGGGTATCATATTTAAAGTTTAATCTTTTAGCTTTGATTGACAGGCCCTGGTGAACTGTGGAGGCTAATGTGACTTTGCCTGTCCCGCGAGGGCATCTGAGCATGTGCTAAACAAGACATCATCATCATAAGGAGCTTCCCTTCATCTTTTTTTTAACCACAGCTAGACTCCAGTCAAGTTTTTGAAGCATCTCAACAACGATCAGTGGAAACAGGATGCATCTGAGCTCAGTATTAAGTGTCATAGTAAAAGGTGTGAAGACTGATAGTGATACTTCCGTTTTTTATTTTTAATAAAATGGCAAAAATTTCTTGAATTGTTACATTGTGTGTATATTGATTAGAAAAAAAAACAATCATTTTGGAATAACGCCGCACTCACATTACATCCGCCTTAGGTCTGGGCCGGACGCCGAAGACTTAGAAAGTCATTAAAATCAATGTTGCACACTCATAGTAGCTCCGCCAAGTCCGGCTCCGGTGGCCCTCCAGCCTAACTGAAAGAATCCGCAAGGAGTCTATTTTTGGCGGATGGTGTGGACGCCGGAGCAGTCCCTAATCAAGGTCACGGGAATATTACGAGCCAGACTGGAAGTCAGGCGCCGCCAGGAAAGAAGATCCGGTGAATTTCAAAATAAAAGCTACTACATACTTATTAACTCGCTGTAACTTGGCTAATGTTGAAAAAATGTAAACAAGCCAGGCACGCGCTGCGGTCATGGCGGATCACGGAGGAGCTACGGGGGATATTTGTGCTACATTTTCAACTTTGAAGAGGAAATATATCGCTGTATTTGGATTTTAAGGATTTCTGAGGGCATAATTGCTACGTTTGCTCGTTCTTCTGTATGTACGTCGTTGTTATCGCGTGAATCCCCGTGAACTCATGGGTTTCAGGGAGCTCCGCCAGCGCCACAGTGTGGTGCAGCCATAGGCAAATGGACTCAATGTGAGTGGAATTTTGAGAAAAATGTGGACCGGATCAGGACCGGAACCGGAGAGTGGCAGTGTGAGTCGGGGGTAAGGCTGTAACATAACAAAATGTGGAAAAAGTGAAGGGGGTTGAATACTTTCCGAATGCACTGTATCTCAACATTGTGGAGCCAATAAATTTGGTGCGCCTCACAGCCTGTGCGGATCTTTATCATTTTTCACAGATTCCTATTGACTGCCATAATTCTCTTATACACAATATATTTATGAATCACGTGTTTGTCCCTCCATTCCAATGCCCCGGTCCTCGTGTAAACATGCATACAGAGACAAGGCCTCGTGTTTTACAGCGTCATTAAACATGTATGTGGCATAAATATTACAGTGAACCCTATGGAGCCGTCAGCGCTCACTGTTTTGAAGCAGTATTTCATGGTTCGTCACAAGCGCCAGCGAAAAATGAGCCTCGTTTTATGAATACTGATGCGCCTCCGCTGTAGTTTTTCACTCTGTGTGTCATTTGAAGAAGTCGCTTGGTGTCATGTCGGTGATTTAAAATACTACCAATTCGTCCATGAGTAGAGGAGTGCACTACGTCTAAACCAAATTTATTACCTTTCTGTGGGATAACTGGGATGTACAAAAACATAAATATAAACTTCATAGAAATGCTGTTTCTATTGTACTCAGTTGTATCGTGATAAGACTTTATTGATCTCACAATGGAGACATTTACTTGTCAAATAGTTAGGGAATGTGCCATCGAAGAAGAAGACACATTTCAAACAGGTAATAAGAATACATTTCTCTCTAAGGAAGCAAGAAATGTGTGTGCTCTGGAAGTGGTTGTTCATTTTTGACCATGTGACCTCCTCACCAGGGCTGTGCGATACCAGTGATTTTGGTTCTCAGTCGTACAGGAGTTGTCCATCGTAGGCAATGATTCTTCAGTCTTCATCTGCACTCTGTAGTTGGAGTGTAGGACGTTTTGCTCTTCATCCAAAAAGCTTCGTCAGCAAATGAGGGACTGTGGGTCTCTTAAGGCGAGACCAGTAGGAGTTGACCTCTAAGTCCCACCTCTCTTAGTTCTAAAGGTTGGGAAACATCTGACCTATTCAATAGGAACGTAACAAACACCAATTAGGTATGACTAGGTCAGAAGTTTTCCCAACATTTAGAACTAAGAGAGGTGGGACTTTGAGGTCAACTCCTCCTACTGGTTTCGAGAGACCCAAGACCGTGCCAAGTTCCTCATTTGCTGACAAAGCTTTTTGGATAACGAGCGAAACGTCCTACACTCCAACTACATAGTACAGCTGAAGACTGAATCTTGCCAATTCCAGTGCGTTTTACATTGAAATGCATTGAAACTTGGGAAATCACATTGAATTGATCAGATGTAATTAAAAGTAATTCCTATGTACACTACAAACTGATAACATTTAAAAATTAGCAGAAAAAAAAGGTACATTTAATATATTTGATTTAAAACGTACTGTATTAATCTATGAATGTCCTTCCACATATCCGTTTGCTGGGTCACTAGGGAAGTAGTAGCGCATATTAATCTTAAAGAGAGCCTAAACAGACATGCCAGAGCCTCACTCCACCCACAACCAAAATCCAAAAATCGCAGCAAAAGAGCTGGTCTCGGAGGCTTTGGGGTGACGCGCAGGGGGTGAGTGTGTGGGCAGGTGTGGCGCTTTACAGTATAGAGAGAGACAGCGACGCCATATTGGTGCTTTCCAGTTCAAACGTATGATTTAGAGCCAATATTTATCTTGCAAACGTAATAGTACGATCTGTGGCTGGAGGGTAAAGGAAACAGAGCAGGGAGATCAGGGACTTGGAAATTAGGTTTATTTAACACAAACATGAAATGAAGGTGATATCTGACGAGATCCTGCGTGATCTGAGGCAGCCCTCTCTGTCCCCGGCTTGTGGAGTGTCCAGTTTGACCTCAGATTTTTTTCTCCGCCCTCGTTGTTGATCATCCAGGCGCTGCTCCATCTCGAACGAGCCTGCTCTCTCGCTACACTCTATGTTACAACTCCAACTCTACGGGGGCGTGTGCGAGACTGAGCCTTTTTATATTCCTTTGGAGCAGGATCGCTGACGTAGGCAAAACTTTGCCCAAGTCACGGATATCGCTGTGTAATATAATATAAATCAAATTCAAATGTGTTATACTGTAGTCATTTAACCTGAAGAGGGAGCAACACAGACGTTTTTAATTTTAATTAAAATTTCTACTAATATATGTATATTTCCGGACTATAAATCGCTCCGGATTATAAGCCGCACCAGCCAAAAAATGCATAATGAAGAAGAAAAAAACATAAGTCACATTTTTTGGTGGAAATTTATTTTCCAAAATCCAAGAACAGGCATTTCATCTTGAAAGGCAAGTTATAATAATAACAATAGAATAGAGAACAACAGGCTGAATAGGTGGTACTGTATGCTAGCGTAACACATTGATGGTTATTCAGCTACACAAAGCATAAACAACAAACTGAATAGGTGTCTGGTATGTTCACGTAACATATTCATTAATATATAAGTCACATCTGAGTATAAGTCGCAGGACCAGCTAAACTAAAGGTGGACACACACTACACGATTTTGCAACGATTTTCAGTTGCTTCGAGTCTTTCCAAGTCATGCCTAGTTGAGGGCAGTCGCAGTGAGTCGTGTCGCGTAGTGTGTGCGGGTCAACAACGCGACTCACGTTCGAATCGTGTGATGTGGGCAGCAGGAAGACACGATTAGACCCAGTCGCAGTAAATCAAACATGCCGATTTTGGAAAGCACAGGAGAGGAGTGGGCTGTTTTACCGAGGCGCACATGACACACGGGAAGCAGGTAATAACAGAGGGGGTTAAACATGGACAATACAAATCTGCCTTTTCATTTCTATCATAAACAACAGCGCAAACAAACACTCACGGTTTTCAGCTGGTCCTGTTAGTCCAGCTTCTTTTCATCTTAATCCACTGAAAAAAACGTCCCTTTTCTCCACCGCTTTTTAAATTCCATTTGAAAGGAAGAAACAGCGGCACAGATCAAACTTTACCTGATGGTAATTCATCTATCTTATCGTCTGCGCAGAGTTACATGAGTTACCGTTTTAGGACCTCATCATAATAAAGCAGTGCCTCACTCTGGAACATTGGGAAGCGTTTAATTGCTCTTAGCAAAACCTTGATATTTCTTCAGTGGACGGTATCTGTTTTTGCTGTTTCCCTCACTGCGGCTTGGATTACTACTTTTCAATACTTTTTATATTAAAAGGGACTCTACGGAAGTTAAAATTAAAAAAATTATATATTTTCCACCCCCTACATGTTCTAGCAATGTCCTGCACTGTACTGTGAGCCCACACCTATCCCACTCAACCAGGACGCCTGGTGCCTCATTTATTATTTTTTGTATGCATAAAACCACTGTAGGTTGAAACGCATCAGCATGTCTCTGTAAACCAAATAAGGACTTTTCGTATTGTGTCAGTCAGAGTGCCTCGGATCGGATCGTCTTTTTTTGCTCACATACATATATATTTGGAAGTGTCAACATGAGCAGTAACGGTACAATGGGTCTTTATAAAAGTATATTTTAGGAGTAAGCAGAAAGTAGACGCCATAACATCCTCAAGCGCTGCTGTCGGCTGAGAGAAAAAGTTTACCCTAAAGAACTTTATGACTGCGTTTGGGGTTTGTGAAAAAGCAACTTGGATCTTTAGTGGGAAGTCCTATATTTTCAGTGACGAAATCTAAATAATGGATAGAACCAGGTTTAAATGTATGGTTTTATTTTTTTCATATATTAGATACAAAGATTTGTTTAGAGGGGCTTTCGGATTCTGCCTTGTTTTTAGGATTCAAAAGATCAGGCTTGGATTTAAATATTGGAAAATCCCTCTGAACAAAACTTTAAAATGCTGTTAGGTCCAAGACTGACACGTTTGATGGCCGTCTGTGCTACTAAAGTGGAGATGTTGCTCCAAGAGTGTAAATCTATGGAGAACCACTGAATCGGGTGCAATAATTAAACACCATATTGTAAAGAGTAGGTCATTTATTTGTTTCCAGGTGAAAGTTTACATGTTAGAAAAACTTAAATCTCCTCTGGTCTTTCTTTTACGCCTAATTTTCCTTGACAGCTCAAACCTCCGCATCCTTCAAACCGTTATATACTCACTATCCCTCAACCGTCTCCATCTGGAAACTCCGAAACAACAGCAGCTTCTTGAAAACACCAAAGAGCTCCTCTCCCGTCTCCACCTGGACCCACTTTCCCAGCCGCTCGACCTCGCTCTCCTCCACTTCCAGCTGCGTCTGTCCTACCTCCAAAACAATAACATGTTTACCGCCGCGCCGCGTGATATAATTGTGACAGGCAGCTCTTCAATCTCTCAAATCAATTAATACGAGTCATTTAATTACGAAGCCATTTGAGCCGCGGCCCTTTGTAATCAAATGAGTAAAGTCTCTGTTTGATCGCTCGCTGCCGACGCTAATCCAGCCATAATCGCCCTTCACGACAGCCGGGCCCCGTGTGTTGTGACTGGTGTCTGTGTGTATGTCGTGTATGTGTGGATGCAGCAGGCCGTGAACCCGACAGAAGAGGAGAAGCAATCTGTTTATTTTAATGGGATGAGTTTCGAGGACCTTGATGTCTTTTTGTACTAATTGGAGAAAACTAACTAGTAATTGAGATGCAAAGACGTCATGTGGCGAGACACTGCAGATGAATAGGAGTATTCACCTTATTCAGGAAGTTGCCATGGGGGCGGACATCTTGTGTTTATGTCAAACTGCAGGTCTGTCTTGGGCTGATATTGGCTTTGATTTTTGGTGCAACATGTAACATTTACAACAAACCGCTGAGTAAATATATCCATCAGTTTTTTGTTCATTCCCATTTTATTTTCTTCACTCTCTTACATTGACGACAATGGAAATCCCAGCTCACAGGAAGTGCTAATAAAAACAGGAAATGCTTTTACAACAAAAGTGGGCGGGGCTGAATAAGATGGATAGAGCGTATAATAGTAATAGAGTGATGTCAATTTTAATCTTTTTCTCCACATTACCGATATAAATAAGAGAAGAAAATGTACTAGTCCAAAGTTCAGTTCACAAATTTCAAAATGAAATAGTTTGTTCATAGTTCATAATTAGTTATGATAATAGTTGGTTCATTGTTCCAAAAATGAACTAGTTTTATAGCCTGGCAAGCCAGACTATAGCATGAATAGTATAGTCTGGGGTCGCACCATTGGGAAAGCTGAAGGTTGTGGGCAGAGCCAACAGTTGTCGTTCAAACTGCTTCTGCTGTGGTAGGTCAACGCTATGACCAATCAGAGCAACGGAGGATCTTCCTTGTTTTGATATCTCCACCGTCGTGCAGCCGTGTTGTCATCCTGCTAAGCCCACCTCAATGATTAAAAAAAAACAAAAAAACAGGCAACACAGACAGAGCGTTGTGATTGGAGGCCAGATTCCTGGCCCACCTACGAGCAGCTCCTATGGTGCGGCACTAGACCAACCCGCCAGGCAAAAAAGATTTTTGGCCACTAGGGTACATCTAGTTACTAGGCTACTAGTTTTATGCAATATCCTAAAATATAGGACATTGCATAAAATATGGCCAAAACTGCTTATATTTTTGGTGACACAATTTAAATAATGGATCGAGCCAGGTTTAAAAGTATGGTTTTAATTTGTTGACATGTTAGCTACAAAGATTTATTCAGAGGGGATTTTGAATATATTGTTTAGTTTTTGAATAAACTAGTTATTTGTGAATAAATATGAAGGAAAAAAAATAAAGGTCTTGTTTTTTCATGTCCAAACTTCAATAAATCAGGCTAGGAATTAAATACTCAAATCCTTTGCAACAAATCTTCAAAATATTATTAAGCACAAGATTGGAACGTTTGAAGTCTGTAGGAGATACTAAAGTGGAGATGCTGTCGCCAGAATGTGAGAAAATGGTCATTGAAGTAACACTTTCTACACATAGTTCTATAGAGGAACATTGATTCAGTGCAATAAATACACTCCTTATTGAAAAGATTACATCATTTATTTGTTTCCAGGTGAATCATCTCTCCAAACCATCTCCATCTGGAACCTCCAAAACAACTACAGCTACTTGAAAACACAAACCTGGGAGAAGTTGCCCTTACCCAACGTCTAAAGCGCTGCAGAAGTCTGGTGAGTGGTGAATGAATGGTCACAATACACTTAATCAGAGTGAAAGCCACACAAAGAACTGCAATTTTCACACGGGGCACCAATTATGGGGTAAGTCAAAGTCAAGAGCGGAGAAAAGTTACAGACTGTATTTTCTCAAGTCGTTTTGAATGGGTTCCAGGAAATATGAGCCTGAGGTGCTGAGTCTAGACAAATGCAGTCCCTCTAAAACACTTTTCATACAGATTCATGAACCAAAGTATTTAAGGCGAAACACTACAGGTGAATAGGGATATTCATTTGAAACTTTTGCTGTATATTATTGATATACTGTAAATATGAGAAAAATGTATTGCAAGTTTTCTGGCATTTTATGTGTAAAAATGACCAAATTTGCCTATATTTTCAGCAATGAAATATGATGGATAAAACCAGATTTAAATGTATTTCAATTTCTTTTTGTGTCGGCCAATATCATGACAGAACTCATCTCAAATGTTGTTACAGACACAGGATCAAACAGATTTTATTTTGTTGATAAATTAGTTACAAGGATTTGTTCAGAGGGGATTTTTGACATCTTGATTTTTTTTTTTTTTAATAAATTACTTATTAGTGAATAAATCTAGATTTCGCCTTGTTTTTCTGGGATTCAAAACTCAATAAATCAGGCTAGGAATTAAATATTTAAAAATCCCTCTGAACAAATCTTCAGAATATTGTACAAGCCTGGAAGGTTTGGAGTCTGTTGGTGCTGCTGAAGGGAAGAACTCGATGCAAGAGTCAAGTGTAAACTAAAGTTCAGTCTGTGCATGTGCGAGATGTTGTCTGTTGTATATCCTTCACTAGCTTGACCCACAGAGGATATTATCATATATCATATATTCAATATTTATGCCTGGACACATGGGTGAGAGCAGCGAAAGGCGAAGGAAAAAGGCACAGCTGGAGTTGTTTCCTGGTTTCCCTCGACAAAACTTCATAAAATAACCATCCTTAAGAGTGAGTTCGGTCATTTTTACACTGTAACCCCTTAAACCCCAGTGTGCCAAATTTGGGACCTGTAGGGTATAAGAGGTTAACATGGTAGCTGCTAGGGCTGTGCTCAACATATCGCATTGGCAATATCATTACGGAGCACTGATACAGAAATTGTGAAAGAAAATGAATTAAATCTGCTTGTTTTACCCCATGGTTTCTTCACAACACACTCACTAACTACTGCAATTGCACGTTATATAACATATTTAGCATCATAAGAAGTACTATTTGTTGTACCTATGAGATCATTTTTCATCAGCTTCTTTGCAATTTGTATTATGGAGGCTGTATAGGGATACACTTGTATCGGGTATGCATTGTATCGTGGGCCCTGTATCAGGATATGTATCGTATCATGTTGTTGGCACTAATAGTTAACACTATTGGCTGCAATGTTTAGGGACCAAACTACGCAAAAATCTCAAAATTGCCCTCCAATGAAAAAAACAATGGTTTTTTACCTGCCATGTCTCGCCTTAAGAGATTTTGTACAAACTGTGAGACCGTTATTTGTCCATGGACGGATTTTTACCCCATAAAATAGATGCCCAATGGGAGGGGCTAGTGGGGTATAAAGGGGGAGCCGTTTCAGGCTGTTGGCCAGTCTGCGCGTCTGTCTGTAACAGGCTGTCGGCCAGTTACAGACAGGCTGGCTTTTAGGAATTTTTAATTTGAATTCCTAAGTGGCCACACTCCTAGCAGAGATGAGATTAGTGTGTGGCCACTTAGGAATTCAAATGAAAAAAGAAGTGTACTGTGTTTGCTCTGTTGTTCATGTACTGTACGTCTCGTCTGGGTGGTACTGTAATTATGGTGTCTTAATGTGCAGCTTAATGTCCTCTGTCCGAAACTAATTTCTCCCAAGGGAGACAAACAAAGTAATGTAAGTAAGTAAGGTAACTACCGAGTGTCTAAAGGTGCCCACACACTAGAGGATTTTTAATCTTCTCCTCAGACTAAAAATCTGGCTAAAAATCCTCTAGTGTATGTCCAGCTTAAAGGTTGAGGGAGAACTCAAAGTGGAGCTGGATGTTTTGGACTATGTAAATAAACATTTTTTTCCCCTCCCTCGACATATTACATTTTTTGCACTTTAGATACTGGCACAATAAATCACCTGAGCACTTTGAACCGATTGGAGCCCCACTACACCATTATTTAGATTTCATAGCTGGAAATATTAGGCATTTTTAGTAAATTTTAAACATAAAATTACTTATTTTTGTTTGAAAACAAAAAAATATGGAAAATTTGCAATACATTTTCTCTTCAAATGTTTCTGTAGTAAAATTGATATCCTTCAATTAAATGTTTTCCCTATTCACCTACTTTGTCTCTCCTTGCTACATAGTGCGATTGTTGAAACTGAGTGAAAGACTAATGCCTGTAATGATAAGCAGCTATAGCAGTGATTGTAGTGATGGTTCGTTTCTCACCTGGCAGGAGCAGACGGAGCAGCGGTCGCTCTCCAGGACCCAGATCTGCCCGCTGTGTTTGACCTTGTTGTCATGGATACAGTCCCCGGTGCAGTTGTGTCCGTGGGGGCAGCGGCAGTCGTAGCCTCCCTCCAGGTTGAAGCACACGGTGTCGTTGGCGCAGGTGTTGCGGCCCGTCTTGCACTCGTTTATATCTGGAATGAGAAAGGCAAGCCGTACACATCAGCAAGGACGGAGAACGAGCGCACAAGGACGTGGTGAGACCATTTCAGAAATGGTGGAACTGAGAAATATTTCTGTTTTCTCCAGATAAAGGAATGAGTCCATCAGAGGGCATGCTCATGTAAGATGTTTAAACACCTCACCATCATGGAATTAAATTACAGAAATGTCATGTTTTTGAACAAGTGTGGAGTCTGGAGCGTTAACACTTCTGGGTTACTGAAAAAGGCCCAACAGAGACTGTATTTCCTGAGGATCCTAAGGAAAAATAACATCTGCCAGAGACTGCTGGTGTCGATGGAGAGCATCCTCACATACTGCATGTGTGTGTGGTATAACAGCTGCATGGGGGCTCAGAGGAAAGTGCTTCAGAAGATGATTAAAACTGCTCAGAAGATCACTGGCTGCCCTCTCCTCTCTCTGACAGAGCTATACAGCTCACGTTCCCTCAAGAAGGCCCAAACCATCATCAAGGACACCTCACATCCAGGACACAAAGAAATCAAAAGGCAAAATTATTGATTGCATAGATATCAATAAAATCAGGACAGTCAGGGTTTGTGCACTATAGTCGATGCGTTTCCGTTACTGTTTTCTATATTGGCAAAAATTCTTCAGTCTTCATCTGTACTCTGTAGTTGAAGTTTTGGACGTTTCGATCTTACTCCAAAGATCGTCATCAGCTACACAAACGTATTGTCCTTTCTTGTCCACTCTTGTTATTGTTTGTTCTAACATGATGTGGTCACTGTTCTCGTCCTTGTCTCTCTGTATAGTCTGTAAATAGTGTCTCTGTATGTTTTTACCAACTTGTGTGTAAGGGGGTC
>OMNZ01129588.1:54984-66342 GCA_900303255.1 Lesueurigobius sanzi | reverse complement strand
ACTTTGCCCAATCAGTGTACTGTATTCTGAATACATAGATACTTTCACCTTCATTTGCTTTATATTTTTGTATAAATATGGTGAAAGATTAAAAATATGTAGCAACACTTTTACACCAACTGTTTTCTGTCTCTTCTTTCTCTCTTCTTTTGTTCTGTATCTTCTTTCTCTCTCCTTCCTCTCTCTGTCTCTTCTTTTCTCTCTCTCTCCTTCCTCTCTCTCTTCTTTTTCTCTCTCTTCCTCTCCTTCCTCTGTCTCTCTCCTTCCTCTCTCTCTCTCTCCTTCCTCTCTCTCCTTCCTCTCTCCCTCTCTGTATTCCTTTGGTGTTTGAAAAGTAACTGTATTCGAAATACCCTTAAATGAGAGAGTATTTGTACCTGAATACAGTTACTCAAAATGAGTATTCTGAATACGTATTTTAAATACATGTATTTAGTTACTCCCCAACACTGTCCATAATACTGTTCTGTGTTCTGGTTCTAGATGACCAATCATTTAGTAAAAGCCTCGAAAAGAAAAGTTCAGGTACCAGTATCGTAAACCAAGTATCGTTAAAGCACTAGTATTGAAAAGAATGGTACGCAGCCGTAATCTAGAATCTGATTCTTATTGTGCAGCCCAGGCAACAAATTTTGAGGCTCAGTTCCACATGTTGCATTTTGAACAAATAATAAAATAAAAACCTTTTAGATAAATATGTGTGAACAATCACAGACATCGCTGATCAAAGGCAGGGCCTGGTTCCTCTATCTCCACATGCATCACTGAAGGCATGTGCAGCGTTTTAATCTGCATCCAAACAGTGTGTGCGCGTGTGTGTGTGTTTGTGTGTATGGAAGGAGTTGTCATTGTGTTCCTTTAGCACAGTTTGTTTAGTTTGGATCAACACCATGAAGCCACATCTCACGCCTTTGAAGCCTCACGCCAACGGCCGGCCAACTCCAGGTCACTGAGGGCAACATGTCTGGCTCTGCTTAAAGTCCTTTTGTTTTCAGAGAGTCAGATAAAGAGAGGGAAACATGTATTTAGACGTCGTTCCCTTTAGTGTAGAGATTAATTTGAATGAAAGTCAACCCACAAGTGATGGCACACCCTTGATTGCAATGAATGAAAGTCTTCTCGCAAAACGATCTGTGTTAATTAAATGCCAAATGAACATTTTTTTATGGAACCAGTCCGCCTCATTTGTCTACAACATTTCAAGTCTGATTATAATGAAAGCAATCTCCAAGAACAAAATTTAAACTAGAGTAATGGGTATGAAAACGGACTTTGTTGCATTATCTTCATCCAATTTATTCTTGGGCAATGGCAGATACAGTTCAAGTTTGCAGACCCTGGTACAATGTTTGATTGTTTTGTGGCCATTTCTTGCCTTTTTGTTCATTCATGGTTAGTGTTGGTTGGTTGTGTGAAGCCATTTGTCGTCTTAAAACTGTGTTTTCTAATCATAATGACAACAGAAACTACCCAAATGTCCCTGATCAAACGTTTACATATTGTGCATTGTTCAGAAAGTCCTGTATTTCAGCTGAAGTTATTTGTGTTTTTTTCTTTGCATTCTAAACCTTTGATCCGGGTTATTTAAGTAGTTTCTGCTGTTATTATTGCAGCATTCATGGAAGGCTGTTGTTCCCAGGTGCTTTGTGTTCATCTGCTTTCTGTGTCGGAAAGTGGGGATTCTTCTAGGGCAGGAGTCTCCAGCCTTTTTAACATCGCGAGCTACTTTTGCGTAACAAAAATGGCAGCGAGCTACTAATACTTCAAAGAAACACGTGTAACTTGGCCTGTAGGACTGCCAAGATGATCATTCAACTCAATGAAAGAAAATTACAGTAGTTTCTGCTTTATACTTTGCTACTGATAGCTCCTGAGCAACTGGTTGGAGATCCCTGTTCTAGGGAGTCTTTTATCACTGATAGTTAGCATTTACAGGAGCAAATCAATGAAATTTGGTGGTAGCATAACAAAAGCTAACTTTGATTTGCTTCTTATATAAAATACACTTCTTAAATTGTTTTTAGCCAGCATTAATGTCAGCCATTTCTCTTCAAATAGATTACTCAGAGGAGAGGACAACGACAGCTCAAAGTAAACACGTGAAAGTGGCAGTGTTTAACCCAGTACCTCATATTTAACGATAAATGAACAAATCAGATGATTTCACATCAGGTGCAGAAGTCGGGAAGCTTGTTTCCCAGTGGTTCTCCCCAGTTGTGCTGCGTTCATGTGCATTTTCCAACTGGGAAAAACATTTTCCCCAGTTCCCGAGGTCCACATGAACGCGACATATGATTTAAAAAGCGTGAACACAGTTCTTTGACAATTAATGGCTTCACACAACCACTAACCATGTGTGAAAAACAGTTTATCACTCAAACTGAAATGTCTTTTTGAATAGTCTAGTATTGAATGTACAATAACAGAGTATAGCTATGTTTATCCACGAAACTAGGCCCAATTTAAGTAAAAACACAATTGTATGCCATATACAGTATATACTACACACACGCACACACTAGTAGGGGGTCCCTGCTCCAGCTCTCCATCAGTTTGGGGGTCCCTGGCCTGAAAAACGTGCTTGGTTATGTGTAGAAGTAGAATCTAAAGTAGTGCACTTCATTTTGGGGGTGGTCGTCCCTTCAGCTTCACTTTGCCGCCGCTCAATGCCGTACACAGGCTTGAAACATGAATACAATTAATTGTTGAGCGCTAGAAACGAGTTTGGGCCAAACTAATCAATTCACAGTTTAAACAGGAACAATCAGGCCAGCTTTACTACTACTACTATCAGCCAAATTGAGGTTGAATGTGATCATGTTTACCTCATATCTGGGGACATAGAGGAGTGAATGTTATGTAAAAAAAGATGTGAATGATAATAACAAATTGATTTAATATTACATGTAGTTGTGGTGTACCTTCTAAAGTGCCCGGTTTCTCTGTGATGCGGATCTGTCTCTCTGGTACGACCGGCTCTCCCTCCGAGTTGCCGATGTCAGCGGGAATCAGGGGCAGGAAGACCCTCTCCTCGTCTTCTGAGCGCGGGTAGTACAAGGGCAGCAGCTTTCTGAACACGGCCTACCAAAACACACACGGTTCAAAACGGGAATTTGTGTGATTCATGCGCGCCGCAAGAAAAACAAATCCTCGCATCTGATGTTCCACAGAACGTTGCCTGAATAAATACTCCTCAATCCAAAGTTGAGATTACAAGAGTGGAATTTTCTGTTGAAACTATTTGCATAAAGACGCTATCAGCAACTCAACTGGAAGAACAATCTAGACATTAAGAAGTATTTGAGAAGGATGATGAGAGAGTTAAGGTCAAAGTGATTATTAAAACAAACATAAGCTGCACAAACCTCATCGGTTTCCAAAACTGCGAAGACCACAGCTTCAATACTGTTCCCATGATTCTCTAGAAACCTCCGGACTGTCCCTAAACACAACGGGAAGACGACCAGAAAGACTTTTCAAGGTACTGTAATAAAATATTGTTTTAGCTTCACAAAGGTGCTACCAGTTCAACCATGATGCTCCCGATTAACAACAAACCATACACTGCAAAAGTGATAAATTTTTTTAATTATCTGTATGTATTTTGGCACTTCAAATAAGAAAACAATATACAGTTGAACTCAAAACATTAACTTTATTTCAATTTTTGGTTGTGTGAAGAAGCCATTTATTGTCAAAAAGCTGTTACGCTTTTCAACTAGAAACCAGTCAAATGCTCCAGATCAAAAGTTTACATATTGTGCATCTTGAAACAGTCCTGAGAGTCCTGTATTTCAGCTGAAGTGAGTTTTTCTTTGCTCCTAAACAATTTCCCTGGCAGTTGTTGAAGGTCCTGTAAACGTTAGATCAGGGACATTTGAGTAGTTTCTGTTTCATTATGATTTCTTTGGCAATAAATGGCTTCACACAACCACTAACCAGGAGTGAAATAAAAAGTTTTTGTGTTATCAGATTAAAAGGGTATGTAAACTTATGAGCACAACTGCATATCCCACTTGAAATTAGATAATTAATCTCATTTTACAGATTTGTTTTTTTTACAGAAAGTTTAATACAACTGTCTTCTTCAATAAGAGCGATCACTGTTATCGTTTTCATCAATTAGGGCTAATGGTGGACAACAGCTGGTGCATTCAGACGTGTAGCGCTGTTCATGTAAATCACAGATCTGACACAACGCCAGGGCAGCACTGCTCTGTTTGTGAACTTTTGCCCATCATAAAGCTATTATTATTTGTTTAAAACATTCATGGTGCCTACCACCAAAAGGCCCGGATGTAACGACATCGCGATCGCTCGTATTGGCAGAACTTTTGAATTTTTACTCGTCAAGTCAGAAGTACTCCAATTAAAAGGTCAAATATACTTAATTCCAGCAATTGAAACTTATCAAGTTATCACTCGCAGTATGACCTTACATGAACATCATTCAAAGAAGGAATTATCATGGCTTTATTTCAGGAGCTGTGTCTCAGAAGAATAACAACTTAATTTAATTAGATGACTAATACATTTTGTCATGTGAGTTAGAAACAAAAGACAAGTGTCAGTGTGATAACATATTTTGTATAGGGCATGTGTTTAGTTAAACCAGCTGCACATGTGTTTAGTTGTGAGGTTGAATGTGACCACTTACTCAAAGCTATGTGCGTGGCATCCTCCAGAGGGTAGCCTCTTTTGGTCGTACTGACCACACAGAAACCAACAGATGCCATGGACTGCTCTCTGCGCACACAAAACAACAACATTTGAACATTTTATGTAGTTTTAGTTTTGAATAATAGACTAAAGGTGGCCACACACTAGAGGATTTTTAGCCAGATTTTTAGTCTTAGGAGGCGTGGCTCAATAAAAACTTTCTCTCATGCCATGATCTGTGGTGGGACTCCTCATGTGTGTGTCTGTGTGTCCTCATGTCTGTCCTTAAGTGTGTGTTGTCTTTGCACAGATCTTTAGTCTCAAAAGATTAAAAATCCTCTAGTGTGTGCCCACCTTTAGACTTAGACAGACTTTATAGATCCACAATGGAAATTGCATTGTCACAGTAGCTCAAATAGTATCTTACAATAAAAATAGCAATCTTAAAAGACAATAACAAAATAATAAAATGTGAGAATAGAATAAAGAAAGAAATCCGGACAGATGAAATAAAGCACAGGTTTCTTGCAAATGCAACACATTTTGAATGGTGCGGTTTCTGTTTAACTTCAAATAGATTTATCTCCTTTTTGTAAAACAATATTTAATCAAGAATCATTTATAAACTAAGGCTGTGCTTTGAAATGAACGTGTTTATTTATTACAATTTCAAGAAGAAAGCTGCCTGTGTTGTATTTTCACCTGTCAGGGAGACGATGTTGATCAAAGTCAATGTATCAGAATGGAAAACTCTCAATATAAAACTGCTGTGTTCAGATCATTTATCATATTAGAGCTTGTTCTTACGCCGCCAGCTGCATGATGTTCCTGTAGCAGCTGTAGAGAGAACTCTCTGCTGCGGTCCTGTATTTGGCCTTGAACTTTGGCCCCACTGTGTGAACGATGAACCGCGCCGCGAGGTTAAAGCCTTTGGTCAGTTTGGCTTCTCCGGTCCGGCATCCTGCACACAGACACAGAACAACTGTCTCGATGAAGACAAGGTTGCTGGTAAGATCATTAAGGTGAGACACCAAGGTGCGAAGCCATTTATTGTCAAAGAACTGAGTTTACTCTTTTGAAATCATAATGAAACAGAAACTACTCAAATGTCCCTGATCTAACCTTCAACAACTGGCAGGAAAATTGTTCAGGAGCAAAGAAATCTGATAGGACTCTGACAAAATTGATGTTTGTTTCAAGATGCACAATATGGAAACTTTTGATCAGGGACATTTGGCTAGTTTCTGTAGTTGAAAAGTGTAAACAAACAGGTTTTTTGACAATAAATGGCTTCACGGAACCACTAACGATGAGTGAAATAAAGGTTTTTGTGTTATCATTCATATTCTATGAAATGCATAAGTTTACATACCTTTTGAGCACAACTGTATATTAAATTGAATAATATCAAATTGAAAAAATAAGGCATTTTATGTGTAAAAATGGCCAAAATTGTCTATATTTTCGGTGATGAAATCTAAATAATGGATAGAAACAGCTTTAGATTGGTAGTTTTATTTTGATATATTAGTTACAATGATTTGCTCAGAGGGGACTTTGGATATTTTGTTTAGTTTTTGAATAAACTAGTTATTATTTTTATTTTTGGGGTTCAAATTAAGGCTAGGGATTAAACATTGAAAATCCCTCCTTCAAAATATTGTTAAATTCAAGCCTGAAAGGTTTGGAGTCTGTAGGAGCTACTAAAGTGGATATGTTGTCGCCACAATGTGAGAAAATGGTCAGTGAAGATACAATTTCCCATATAGTTTGGAGAAACATTGAATCAGTGCAATAATTACACTCCTCATTGTAAAAATGAGGACATTCATTTGTTTCCAGTTGAAAGTTTAAATGTTAAGAGCAAACTGGATCAAAACCTGAAAAAATCTCCCCCTTAAATACTGCTTTACTCAACTTTGGGAATATGCAGTGGGCCATTATATAGCAATGATGTATTTTATGTTCCAATTTGTAGATATTTTTAAATAATGTCAGACTCAGCAATAATTAGAAAAGCAAGAACATTTAAAATTCTCATCTCTTGATATGACAAAGTACAGTATATGGTTCCTCACCTTTGAGTTTGAAGAGTTCCTCTCTGAGCTCAGGTCCGGCCAAGCGATGGATACTGTCAGACACTGGGTTTTTGTCATTCAGAGACTCGTTGCTTGTGTTCACGATGGCTGTGCAGTTTAACAAGGCCACATCTCCAACACTGAAGAGACAAACAACAAGACGTTGGGCATTTCATACAAAAATATTGATCAACACTTTAGGTGAAACTGTAATAGTTTAGTTTAGTGTAGATTATGCATCATTTTGTACAATTGGGCACCAATTAATTCTTAGCAGTTCCTATTTCTCACATGTTAAAGACACTATAGCTAATATTTCTTATTACAAACAATGAAAGAGGGAGAGAGTAAATTAAATAGTTGTGTCCAAACAAATTCCTAACTTTCCTCACACATTTCTAAAATTCAATTTCTTCATAGAGATGAGTTTATAAAGCACATTTCACTGTCACAGAAATGCAAGAAAAGAATCTTATGAACAGATGAAATTTACAAAGAAGCAAATGTGGAAGTTTTACAATATACTAATGGAGGGCAAAATACATGTAATTCCACTACAAGAAAAAACAAGGTACAAATCTGGTCAGAAATAACAATTTTACAAACATAAACTATCGCTCAAAAGTTTGGGGTCACTTTTTGATCTATGGTTTTTAATTTTAAAGGAATACGCCACTATATTACATCCTGAGATGTGTTAGACGAGTTGATGTGTACTATATTTTAAGGCGGAATAACACAGAAGTGAGTGGGGGAGAATCCTTTAGGAGCGTCCCAATACTGCGCGGAGGTCGAAGTGGTGTTATTCCGCCTTAATATATAGTACCCGTTTTTATCTGCTTAAAACATTGACATGTTTAATTTTGTGTAACTATACTTGGATGGTGTAACTACTCACATAACTGTATTTATATAGGGAAAACGTGGAGGAGCTTGGTGGCTTATAACTTCAACCTCTGAGAACCCCAATGGAATAGGTAGCGGAGGCTAAATGCTAACAACATCTTTGGCGTTCTTACGTTACAGAGGGCACGCTCATGTAAGAACACATCTCAAGATGAAAAATAGTGGCCTATTCCTTTAAAAACTAATTGACATTGTAGATTCTCACTGAAGGCATTCAATTTACCCATGATCACTGCTTTTCACACTTTTGGCATGTTCTCAATGAGCTTCACAATGTAGTCACAGAAATGGTTTTCAGTTCACAGACATTCCAGGTCACGACATGAAGCTCATTGAGAAAATGCCAAAAAAGACCCCCCAAAAAAGTGGAAAAATAGCATAGGGTGGCTATTTAGGAGAATCAAGAATATAGAAAGTTATTTCACCTTTTTTTTTATTCCCATATGTGTTCATTCATACATGCCTTCAATGAGAATCATACAAAGTAAAAAGTCTAAAAAGTGACTTTTGAGCGGTGGTGTACGTCTCTTATGAGACTCGTTCATAACAATAAACATTTCCTAGTCAATGTGCTTACTTAAAATATATATTTTTAACTTATAATGTGCATTCCTGATGAAACTTCAGTGAACTGGATGTGTTATGAATCAGTCTGATAAGAGACACATGTTTGTCTTGTCTGCACACGTCAATGGACCCAATAATCAAAACTACATGACTCACTACAAAACTCGTCATTTACAAAGTGTTTGCTCATGGTCAAACGAGAAGCAGAAGAGTTGTTTTTTTACTCAGTGTTCTCTTATTTACGTGCAAGATTTAGGACCCCACTATAATACAGGGAATTTCAAATGATAAAGTAGGTGCAACATACTTTATTTTTGAGCTTGCACTCGCTATTTAGCACCTGTTTTGATAAAAGACCCCCAAAACATAATCATGATATCGCCACATATTAACAGACAACACTTTCTGTATTACTTTAGACGAATGCAAGGCAACAGGAACACATCTAATGCCTCACATGTCCTCATCTGACCTCTGCAGTTTCACCAAGACACAGTAAATCAAAGCACGCCTGACGATCCATCATTAACCCAAATGAAAAGTGCCCTTTGCTGATTGGCTGACGTCGTTTCATCACTCCCAGCCTGTTCTGCGTACATTCGGAAAAGAACAATGAGGAACTGCTCGAGCATGTGTTGAAAGTATTTGGTCACAAGACAGATCCTGCCTCCAGAGCCGAAATGTGCTTCACTTCATCCTCGGCGCCAGAAAGGCCAAAGCACTACGAGCGAGGTTTATAAGCTATATTATAGCTGCGGTCCGTTTACGTTGACATAAGTGAATAGGTTTGCATGTTCTGGCTGGAAGCTGTGCTGACAAGGAAATAATCTCAGGAGCAGCACAATTTTTGGGAGAAAAGTTTGTCGTTTATGTAAAACAAAAACAAAAAATCTGTTCAAGTATATATAAATTTGTTTGTGGTTTCATTTCAATAATTTAATCAATTATTGGTCACTTCTCTGATTATACAATAATATCTAGAGAAATAAAAGAGACTCATACTTAACATTACCTTAATAGGCAATCTGAAGCTGGCCACACACTTGAGGATTTTTAGCCAGATTTTTAGTCTTTCTAAGTCTGAGGAGGCGTGGCTCAATAAAAACTTTGTCTCATGGCATGATCTGTCGTGGGACTCCTCATGCGTGTGTGTGTGTGTCCTCATGTCTGTCCTATCTCAAAAGATTTTAAATCCTGTAGTGTGTGGCCACCTTTAGAAGGCTTTCATAACAGCTTCAAGTTATTTAAAAACTTCCTCAAAGGCAGGGTAAAATGAAAGGCAGCCGGGTTGCCTTTTATGGTCATATTGGGTTTATTGCTTACTCCATGTAACAATATGATCTAGTAACTTAAAGCATAGGGCTCAGTGGGCTGGACAACTGGCACTGGGTAGGATTCTGAACATTACTAAATAAAACTTTTTTTTGTTTTTGTGGCTTGTATTGGTGTGATGTCCTCTGACCTTTAGACTAAGCATAGCTCCTTTTTTAACCAAATATCCTGAGCCAGTCGTCTACACATGCAATTCAAATGTTAAATTGTCCGTTGAGAGGAGATTTATTGAAGTTGTACCTTCACACAGTAGGTACCACTGTGCGAGGGTCCCGCGGCAGTGAGAGGAATGTGAGCTCTCACTGCGAAAGAAACAACAGGACATTTACAAAGATCTTCTGCAGCCGCTGGTCATGTGTTCGTCCAAAAGAGGATTTACCGTATGATCTGGACTCTGCACTGCTTTGTCTGAGCATGAGGTTGGGGAATATAGCATGATGCAGGCTATTACTGCTAACACATGGATACAAACTATATCTGTGGCTAACAACTGACAAGAATACAAGTTACATAAAGGCAGTCCATCATCTTCCATTATGCATTTGAAAGTGATTAAGGACCAATAGAAGCAACTAGGGGTCACATGCCAGTGTACTTACTGTGCAAGATAAAGGGGTGAGAGTTCCTATGCCAAATTAACATGCAATTCAGTACATCTTTGAAGCACTGATTACACAATCAGAAAAATCTCAAGGCAGAGAACAGGAGTAATGCACTTTCTCATAACTCTTACTCGTCTTTTAATTTGGGATTAGAATTGAAATCCAGTTCTACAGGTAGGACTAATTGCACCCCTTTGTAACCCGGACGCACCCTCTGTCAGCTCTGCCATTATATACTGTAGCTCATGAATGCAACAGTGAACTTAAAAACATAGAACTCACTGGAGGATAATCTTGCGGTTGATTTCGGGGGTGAAGGGGAAGGGTGAGGGGAAGGACAGCTGACTGTCCAGACTGTCGTTGTGGTCTTGTAGGAACTGCTGGTCGTTCTCGTCGATCTGCTGTTGCCACGTGGGGAGAGTCTGAATGTCCACAAACTGGGACCGTGCTCCTAAGGGGTCCATCCCAGTGACCCTCACACCAATTCCACAGCCCTGAAAAACATTACAAGAATGCAAAACTTGTGTGTAATACAACATGCAAATTCTGGTCAGTTTATTAAATAATTTGTGAGTTTTGCAAGGTCATTTTCAGTTTGATGTTGTTACAGCCATCATAACGATCAATAAGGATGTAACTAGAGCTGGAGAATCAAAACAGCGAAATGGAATAGCTTTCTACCATAGAGAAAGGCCTGCACTGAAGAGGCAGATGCAGGGACACAGTGTAAGGACACACTGATTGAAAACAGACAAATCCATTTCATTACAACAATTTGACTTTTTGACCATGTACTGACTAAGAAATGTAATAAATGATGGTGTCACAAATTAACTACCAAAGGCATCTCGAACTTGCTACAGAAAAAAGTGGTTCTTCTAAATAGAAATAGAACATTTTTTAATTATTATTTTTCAATACAATGGCCTTTATTACAGCATGTACGGGCACTGTTTAGGATTCATAAACTGTCAGGTGGCACAAGTTGTCACGGTCTATAAAAATGTTTTATTTTTATGTTTTAAAAGTTTCATTCAAAAAAGTTATTGTAGCAGAAATGTATTGTGTATCTAGAAATATATATATATATATATATATATATATATATATATATATATATATATATATATATATATATATATATATATATATAAATAGAATTCACGGCCATTTCTTTACCAAATATTCAGTGAGTTTTGAAACAACACTATACA
>OMNZ01129588.1:17188-54913 GCA_900303255.1 Lesueurigobius sanzi | reverse complement strand
ATGCCGCCCTAGTTAGAAACCTAATAAAGACAAAAACAATAAAACAACACATAATGGTAAAGCACAAAAAAAATCAGCTGTCGTTCAATACCTACCAATCAGATGATCTTGTAAAAATTACCAATAAAATACAGAATAGACATGACAGATGTCTGATCAGCGGTGGTCGTTTTAATCCATCTTGCGCTCAAACTTTACTGTAAATGCAATCCAAAAAAGAAACAAAACATAAGTTTAAAGCTGCTACATTGACAAGAGAGACAAATTAGCCGTCATGCTAGTAGCTGAGTCCTGCTGAGTCAAGCTACAACAACAAAGAGTGACGAGTTTCAAAATAAAAAACATGCTACTAAAGTTATTTAGAAGATGCAGAAGTGGCTCGTATCAAATGTATAGATAACTTTGAATACATGTCAGACAGCCACAGATTATTACAGTGTTTACTTTGGTATACCACACTGTTTACAAATATAGAGAATATATATTTTTATTTCGAAAAGGAGCTCAATTTCCTCTCTGTTTGCACTGACGGTATTTTGACGCACCTTTCCAGCATCCAGTCAGCTGACCAAAACACTTCCGCTATTTCCCACAACAGAGCAGCCCAAACACCATATTAAACCCTATAAATAAGCTAATCTCTATTGTCAATTCTTAAAGCTAAATGTCATCAACTAATAGTTGCAATAAAAAGTTCCTCTTGTCACTTTTCGGGAGAGGATCCATGGGGTGAAGTCAACCCCTGGCTATGTTTTTCTGACAACTAGACAAAAGCAATCGATAATTTACTCATACAATATAATTACTAAGATCATACACTAAAACACAGAGCAATCGCAATAAAACGTCCTACAATGTTTTAAGATACGTATCAGCTGAATAATGATAACAATAATACGTATTTTGACGACACTATTGCCCTTTGACATCATGCTCGGTGATCGACTGGTTAGGGAGCTCGCATTGAAGATACAACAACACGGAAAGGCTAGCAGCTCCTCAAAAAAGGTAAAATATTATGGGAACAAATACAATATGTTATTTTCTCACTTCAAATCATGAACATTAAACTCGTGATGAATCTATTTTAGTATTAGTTATGTGATAGGTCCATTGCCAGAATGTTTTAAAGTGTCCGATCTTCAACACGTGTGTCCAGAGCATCCGCAGTGTACGCTCGATATGCCGTTGAGTTGTAAACAGGAGGGGCGGTGTTAGAGTCTTGACAGCTAAAGTCTATGGGAAACGAATGCAACCCCGTACCTTCGGCTTACCTATTACGTGTAAACAATCAAACGCTATTAGCCTGCTGCTATATTGAAACGTGCTCAGTGTTTTCTATGAAAGAAAAGTGTGGAAACAAAACATTAATGCTCTGTGTTATGCATTAGTTAGCCCCTGTTAAATTATCAAAGAAGACGATAATGATAGCCTATATGAAAACAGAGTTGAAAGTACATGTGGACTCAAGTCGTCCATAGACATTGAAATGGCCTAAATAATTATTAGAAGTGGTGCAGTTTTCCCCCACCATATCTTATAGCATTATCTTATCACAATCAGCTCTTATGTCTTATTGAGAAATTTGAAAGTGGTAAGTTTCTGGAGTAAAAACAACAACATACACAAAATCAAACTTATTACAATTTTTCAAAGCCTACCTAATTGATGTTAAATTTAGATTTGAATTACTTTTTGCATGTGTCTGATTTAATTAATTAATTAATTTTTGTTTTGAACAGGTTGGAGTGTGTAACCATCACGGCTGGCCATGGGTTTGACCAAGCAGTACCTGCGTTATGTGCCCAGTGCTGTGTTTGGAGTGATTGGCAGTCAGAAGGCCAATATAGCATATGTGACTCTGCGTGGAGGAGAGAAGGGACGGTATGTCGCTGTGGCTGCATGTGAACAGGTTTTCATTTGGGACATCCGAAAAGGGGAAAAGGTGAGCGTGATTCTGCAGTGATTCTGTCTAAGCTCAGAGAGATTTATTTACTGTAAATTTCTTTGTGTTCATATGTCTAGGTCCTTATTCTGCAGGGGCAGAAACATGAAGTCACTTTCCTCTGCCCGTCCCCTGATGGTGTCAACATCGCTGTGGGGTATGAGGACGGGGCTGTGAAGATTTTCAATTTGATGAACGGAGAGAGTAATGTCTCTTTCAATGGACACAAGTCAGCTGTTACTGTCATTCATTATGATGCACTGGGAGCAAGGCTAGTCACAGGGTCCAAGGTGAGTGTGTAACATCAGCACAGATAATATGGTCCAGCATTGCTATTAGCAATTTACCAATATGAATAATGAACAAATTATTGAAAATTAAGCCTTGTGGCTCTTTATGCAGGACACAGATGTCATTGTGTGGGACATTATCAACGAGTGTGGCTTATACAGACTGAAAGGTCACAAAGATGTCATTACTCAAGCCTTGTTGCTCAAGAAGAACCTCCTTGTCACAAGGTAACATTGTAATAACCAATATATGATGTGTTTGTGAATATGAGTTGCTAAAACCAACAAAATGGTGTGGCATATTGCACGTATATTAGCGCACAAAACAAAACAAAAGCGTTGATTTGGTTTGATTTATAATCCTGTTACAGCTCTAAGGACAGCTTTGTGAAGTGGTGGGACTTGGATACCCAGCATTGCTTCAAGACCATGGTTGGACATCGCAGTGAGGTAAATGGCTCTTTGAAATGTAATGTAATCAATGTAATAAATTAACAGTTATCTTGGGCATGTGATAGCTATCAATTGAGCCTGTTTCTTCCTCTTAAGCCTTTCCAACTGTATTCTTTCTTTATAAGTGAAGATAATGTTGTTTAGTGTTGGCTAACTTTAGTCTAGGGTAGAATAATTCGATTGACTTGTTTCTTCTGTTGACATTCTCCATCAGAGAGGGCCTTGATCTAACTTTGTCCAGTTTATAATTAAATCACTCAATAAGTCCTCCTCAGGCCTTGTTGAAAGACAAACATTAAATCTAAAAAAAAAAAACAATAAAACTATTGAGGGTTTTGTTAAGATTTTGTTAAGACGTAACTTTAATGTGTAAATCTATTTCATTTTAGGTGTGGGGCATGGTGCTGCTGAATCAGGAGAGACGTCTGTTGACCGGTTCAGCCGACAGTGAACTACGAGCCTGGGACATCGACTACCTGCAGGAGGTGAGGGCCCATTTGGCTGCAAAGTATTATATAGCTGTACATACTCACTACTTTTTTCATTCAGTGCATAATGCATTTAATACACTATCATCACTGACATTACATTCAGTGGCATTTCATGTGAAAATGTCAGGAACTAAATCTTTATCTGGAGATTATCTGTGTGATCGTACTTATTGATGACTGTATGTAATTGAGAGTCCTAATCTGTTCCGAAACCCTGGCCAAGTTTGTTTTGACAAAAAAAACAGCTATTTCTATGAAAGTGTATAATAAATTTGAGCCCCTGTTTGCCACTTGCAATTTCTTTGAATCTGGGATGTAATCTGATTAAATGGAAATAATGGATTTGGTTGCTTCATTGTGGATTTCAGGTGAGGGCAGATGGAGAGCCGGATGTGAAGAAAGGAAAAACTCTGCTGGAGGAGGAGGATGAAAACCATGAGGATGAGTTGGATGAGAATCCAGAAGAGGTAATAGAAGTTGCTATTTACACAAATGTAATTATTGTTTTTACATACATTTTAACATGTAATGTTGTCTTTTAATTGGGTTTAATTGTTAAAAAACATCCATTACAATTAGCTCTTTTACAAAATAACAATAAAAGTTTCCAGTAGAAACTTCACTGCTTTAAACCTTTGCTGAACTTTCTTACAGCGTATTTTGAGTTGCAAGAAGGCAGGCTCCATCCTGAGAGAGGCCAGGGACCGCGTTGTGTCAATGACTGCAGACAACAGAGCCAGAGTCATTGCCTGCCACGTGAGTGTGTTTGTTCAGCAGCCTTTACCACTCAGTGGTCGCACATGTTGGCTTTATAATTTTAGTTTTTTGTTGTATCCAGGGCAATGATGCAGTCCTGGAGCTTTTCACTGTCCTGTCAAGAGAGGAAATTGAGAAGAAAATGTCAAAAAAGTTGAAAAAGGCCAAAAAGAAGGCAGCCAAGTATGTAAAAATGTTGATTATGTTACATGTATCTACAATCCAATGGTTACAATGATGTTGTGGCGCCCTCTGCTGTAGGGTTCAGGAGGATGCAGCTGAGGAAACAGCAGAGCCAGTGGTGGAGCAGTCACTGAAGGATGAAATTATTAGACTCACTAACATCAAAGCGTCTTCAAAAATCAGGTCAGTGTCACACAATAAGTATTGTATTATCTGGTTCACCAAATCAGTCACTAAACATTTTTTATATGATTTATCACGATTGACATCACAACCATGAACAGTAAAAGTGTATTTGTGCCTTTGCGTCTGCTGTTGCAGATGGGTGGCCTGCCTGTCATGTGCTGGTGGTGAGTTGAAGGTGGCGCTGCTGCTACAAAACAACACAGTTGAGACGTACAGTCTGAAGACGACAGAGAAAACCCCCACAGCCAATAAGACGGCTCGGCTCACTCTGGGTGGCCACCGCACTGATGTGCGCACACTGGCATTCAGCTCTGATAACCTCGCCATCCTGTCTGCGTCCGGGGATACTGTCAAAGTGTGGAACAGGTGAAGCAACCAGGGAACAGGGTCAAGAATGAAAAAAGGTGTAATTTGAAGTCTAATATGAACTATGTGCTTGTCAGGTCGACTCTGCAGGTGATCCGGACTATGGCCTGTGAATATGCTCTGTGTTCCATGTTTGTGCCAGGAGACCGACAGATCATACTGGGAACAAAGGCATACTTACTTATTATACTCATATTCTATGTCCTTTAGTAATCTTATTTAACTGATAAATCCTTGTGATGACAGAGTGGGAACCTGCAGATCTTTGAGTTGGCTTCAGGAAGCCTTCTCGAGACCGTAGATGCCCACAGTGGAGCCCTGTGGTCGATTTGCCTCGCCCCAGATCAGGTACAAATATTTGAAATGAATAATGTGGGGGGAAACAGCTAAAGTAATTAGAATGATGTGATTCATAGCGAGGAATTGTCACTGGTGGAGCAGACAAGACGGTAAAGTTCTGGGACTTTGAACTGATCAAGGACGAGGGGACGGCACAGAAGTACGTTTTTAAGAGCTAATTTATTTATTTTTGGTTTGTTGGTAATATAATTCTCACTTACCTTCCATCTTTGCTGTTTTACAGGAGGTTGACACTCAAACACTCTCGTACGCTACAACTGGAGGAGGACGTTCTTTGCGTAAAGTTTTCTCCAGATCACAGACTTTTAGCAGTTTCTCTGTTGGATTGCACAGTCAAGATCTTCTACACAGACTCACTGAAGGTGCTTAGACATGTATTTAATTGAATTGAATTTACGTGTATCAAGACTCACCTCGAAACTGACCTGTCTGTCATGTCCTTTTAGTTCTTCCTCTCTCTTTATGGGCACAAGCTTCCTGTTTTGTGTCTGGACATTACTCATGTGAGTACTGAAGAAAATACATTAATACATCCAAACAATATACTGATTTATATGGTATTTTTCTAAATGATTACCGTTTTATATTGTTTTGTGGTTGCAGGACAGTGCACTCATTGCCACAGGCTCTGCTGATAGGAATGTCAAGGTCTGGGGTCTAGACTTTGGAGACTGTCACCGCTCCATGTTCGCTCATGACGACAGGTAACTTCTTCTTTACTTCTTAACTACTTATTTGAATTTGGATAGTGTACCATTACTTCCCAGCAGTTTCATTCTTCTTTCTATTTCTACAGCGTCATGTTCCTCCAGTTTGTCCCAAAAACTCATCTCTTCTTCACAGCGGGAAAGGACAAGAAAATCAAACAATGGGATGCCGACAAATTTGCGCACATCCAGACGTTAGAGGTAATAATGTGTCATTTCGATGTATATTTTCATCCACAATCTTAAGTGTATCTATTAGTTGATGTTTTTATCGGTCACAGGGCCACCACAGAGAGGTGTGGTGTCTAGCCATCAGCCCAAATGGTGACCACGTCGTATCGTCCTCTCACGACAAGTCCCTGCGTCTCTGGGAGAGAACGAGAGAGCCTATTATACTGGATGAGGAGAGAGAAATGGTATGTGCATTAGATTATAGTTTACGTGATGTTTATAACTAATATTAATTGTGGTTTTGTTGTGAAGGAGCGAGAGGCGGAGATGGAGGAGAGCATGGCTAAAGAAGACGTACCTGTGGTAAGAGCATTTCTCACTAATCTTTCAATGTTTTCTTAGATGCACAAATGCACAGTTAAAAGCTCAGCAAAATATATGGTTTACTAGTTTTGGATGTGAGCCCCAGGTTGGCTGTTGTCAGTATTGTGCTGTTCGTGTTGTAAATAAATGATATGGTGGTTTACAGGTGCCAGGAGAGACGCAAGGAGAAGCAGCACCAGCTGGAAAGAAGACCGTAGAGACGGTCAAAGCTGTAAGTCAAATCAACGTTCATTTTGTCTTCGCTTTTGTCAACTAAATGTTTTTGCTAAACTAAAGTAAGTAAAAAGTAATGAAGTGTAAATCTCCAGATTATTTGTTGACTAATACAAATTAAATGAAAATTAACATAAGACTAAAGCTTCAGCCAGATTTTTAGTCTGAGGAGGCATGGCTCAATAAAAACTTTCTCTCATGGCATGATCTGTGGTGGGACTCCTCATGTGTGTGTAGGTGTGTCCTCTTGTCTGTCCTTAAGTGTGTGTGGTCTGTGCACAGGTCTTTAGTCTCAAAAGATTAAAAATCCTCTTATGTGTGGGCACCTTTAGAACCTTGAATCCAAAATTGAATCCACAAATTCTTCATCCTACAGCTGGTTCTATGCAGATGGTGCAGCAAAGTTATAGGCCCTTTTGCCCAGCTCAGTGCGGACTATAGGCACAGACATAATAATGATCAAATAAATGAATACTACACAACATCCCAGGAACATGTTTAGTCCTCTGCACATTTGTTAAAGGATTCCTTCAGCCATATAATATGAATAATAGAGTTCAAATTCATTTACATGACCTTCAGTAAAACAAGACCACACATAAAAACAATTTTGTTGTTGAACTAACACGGCCAAATAAAAAAAGGTACTGAAATAGCAGTTTATTTAAATACTGTATAAGTGTGTGATGTCAAATGTGTGTAGGCTGAAAGAATCATGGAGGCTTTGGAGCTTTACAAGGAAGAATTGAGGAAGATGGAGGAGCACAAGTATGACTGCAAACATGCCGGCAAACAGGTAAAATGTTGGGACTGAAATGCTTGTAGAGCCGCTTAAACATCGCTATAACTTTACATGTGCTTGTGCAGCTGGCTCCACCTAAACCTAACATGATCCTGGTGGCATTTGGAAACATTTCAGTAAGTGTAAACGCTTGGATGTTTGTAGGATAACATACATTTCAAGTTTGCTTAATCTGTAACTTTTATGTTGTGTGCATTGTAGCCGGCCCAGTATGTCTTAGAAGTCATAAAGAAAGTCAGATCAAGGTAAGATGGTCACTCCATGTTTTGCTCTTGTATGTTAAATCTACTGCACAGGTTTTACTTATTGTTTTTTTTCCCAGTGAGCTAGAGGTCTCTCTGCTGGTGCTGCCATTCCCGTACGTCCCAGATCTACTCAAGCTTTGTAACGGTTACATCCAGCAGGGTCTGGAGGTGGAGCTGGTCTGTCGCTGCCTTTTCTTCCTACTCAAGTAAGTGTTCTTTGTGAAAGTCGACTCCAGATATGTCTAAAACCTTTTAGTAACGCAAGTGTCATTGTGTTTCTTTTGTAGGATCCACTTTGGGCAGATCTCCAGTAATCAGATGATGCTGTCTGTGATTGATGAGTTACGGACAAATACTCTTTCAAAGGTTCAGGAAATCCGGGTAAGACATTTAAAGGATTTGATTACAAAAACTTGGATAATAATGTGTGACATTGTTTAAGTGAAATGAATTGACTATAATTGGGCTATAAATAGTATTTTAAGTGCTGTTTGTATCCGATATTCTTTCTCTAAGTAGCTCACGAAATACTTATGAAGCCTACATACACTTGATTAGTTCATTTTGATAATTATTTGTCAAAATATTTGGGTGAGTTGCTACAAATGAAATTGTTTTGTGAAGTGAGTAAACAATACTGCCTATAAGATAATTAAATATTAGTATTAACAACCTATCTCAGACTATTTGTGGCTCATTGAACAGTACATGAAATCAGAACTAGACATAATACCCAAGAGCTTTTGTATTTTTATAATTATTGATATATTTCTTTGTTTGTCTCGTTTATTCAAACCTGTGACAGGACATGATGGGCTTCAACCACGCCGCGCTCCTGTTCCTCCAGAGAGAGGTCGAGAGTAAGGAGGATGTGATGTTTTTCGCCGACGCCACCGGTCGCCTCCAGGAGAAGAAGAAGAGGCGGAGGAAGAGGGAGAGAGCCATACTGACTATTGCTTGAGTCTAAAAAAAAAGTGGACTTTTCAACTTAATTCCTGGAGGTCGTGCCTTGGAGGATTTTTGTAAGCTTTGACATCACTGTTATTCACGCTTCATTTCTCAAATAAACTGCGCCAGATTTTTCACACAGTACTTCAACTTTTATTTGAACCTCTGAAAACAAATAAATCTCCTCGGCCTGGCTCTCCAAAGCGGTCCCCCTAGCCGAAAAACTGCACCTCTCATAAAACGCATCCACATTTATTGAGTTAAACATAGTCACATATCACGTAAAAGTCACTACACGTTCCCCTGCTATGATCATTTCACGGGGAGGACAAGTGTGATTTAGAACCGCTCTGCTGCTATAGGCCTGAAGGGAGCAGATCGGGCATAAAGCCAGTCGTAGCTAAAGATAGTTATGGGGGTACAAGCTTGGCAGGGACCACCTGAACTCTGGACCACCTGGCAAAACCTCACTAATGTCAGGATGATGCGATTGGACTTTGTAGCATTTGTAACTTGATCATTATTTACAAGTCTAAATGTGGCAAAACATGAACAGAAGTACATTATTTACAATATTTACTTGCATTGTAAGTGACCGTCGCCATGTTCTTGAGATCTGTGGCATTCGTTCACGGTCAACATCATGCGTTTTCCACCCGTGTGTTTCTTTCCCGACCGAAGAATGAAGTGAACCCTTTAAAACACCTCAAGCCCTCTGTTCCTGTTTTAATCTCGCGAGCAAAAAACAAATTAACTGTATGTTTACAAGGCTGTAAAAAATAACCGCCAGCAGCACTTTACAAGACCAGATTCCTTCGCAGGGCTGTAAATGTCACACCTACCAAAATTAAAAATTCTTATGGCCAGAGCCAGGCCGCACTGAGAGCACAGGCCGCTTATGTTTAAACAAGCTGCAGTTTACCGGAATGGACACAGTGGAACTGCAACGCAAAGGTCAATATCACATTTTCAGGAGAAATATATATTCACTCATTTAATCTCATATGTAAGAAGACCTAGACTTATTGCTTTGACTCATTTGTGGAGAATAATTTTAGCTATATTATAATATTATTTCTGTTGTGTATCTTCCAGTGAGGTAATGAGAAGACTCTAGATGGCAGTCTTGTGTTTTGACTCTGCCCCTCTCCTCAGAGCGGTGTTTCTCATATTCTCAGTATCACAGAGTGCTGCTGCCACCTGCTGCAGCTCAGCCCATAATGGCTGTGACACTGTGCTGTGATGGCTGTGCTCCAGAAGACTGGCATACTGAGAGCGGCCAGTAATCTCACACTAATATCACACATGGCATCAGCGGCACTTTTAGTGCTGATCGGCTCTCAGCCAGAGCCCACATTTTCCTACAGCTGCAGCAGAGCTGGCTCAAAGCCCACCCCTGAAGAAATCTTCTCTCGAGGATCTAATACTTCTGTACAACCAGAAGAACGACATATACAAAACATATTCTGTATTATTTTTCATTATGACTGTATACTGAACCACATTTTTTCAAATATTCCGAACAGTCATTATAAAACTCTGATGGTGTTAGTGACAAGCGTTTATATTATCTAACCTTTAGTAAATAATCTTAATTGTGTATAACTCCATTGCGCATATGAAAAGTGTTGGGACTAACCACTGTGTTTAGCACTTGTACAGTAACTACAGTAACAGCGCCTCGCCCCTCACAGCTTCTTGCTGTGAGGATCTTTCTGTGAACAGATGTGCCTCTCCCACAGTGTGTTATTTCACAGCCAGTATTTGCGTTAGGTTTTGATGGACAGGAGATAATGTTGCTGTATGTGGTCAGCGCTGCTATAGTCTGTCATCGTATGGGCTGCATGACATTATATACAGCGGGCCGCTCCGCTCCGAGCTGTTGACTTGATTTGGTGGTGTCTATGGCCTCTGAATGTGATCCGGGCTATAAATGAGTATGACCCATGCTTGAGATAGACGTCCCTGCAGTGACAGGCTTCTGTTACAGCTGCAGCCTCGCTCTGCTGACCGCTCCACAGCCAGGTCACAAGGTTAGGCTCGCTAAATGTAAATCAAATGAACTAAAAGGTTTCTATGTGTTCTTTGTTCTGATGAGTTCATTACAGTGTCAAAGGTACATGTAGCTATGGAATTATTTTATCTTCTCTGCTTGTTTCTGTTAGGAGTTATGAGCATCTAAAGCGGGGTGTCAAACTCATTTAGGGTTGTGGGCTTAAACTCGCCTAAGATGGCAGGTTGTGGCCCACATATATTTTAAACAGCTCCGCCCCCTCACGCTGATCTGTGGAGTGGACACAAGCGCCAAAAAAACTTTTACCAGTAACAGAACACCTTCTGTTATAATGGTACAGTCTGTGCCCTCTGCTGGACAGGTGTGGAATTCCTTCCTTAAAAAAAAAGAAAAAATGATGGTTGCCCCCTAGTGGCTCAAGTGAGCAATTTGGGTATTTCTTTAAACATTCATAACACTTGACAGGAATGGGCTAGATACTTTTTTTTTTGACATGCTCATAGTCATAATTTATGCTCAACACGCTGTCTGTTTGACACCCCCGATCTAAAGCCCACAAGAACACATTTTAGGTTTAGTTATTATTTGAAACAATGACCAGTTAATATAACATTTTCATCACTATTATGGCATTTTCTATTCCAAAGTACAGTATATTCCACAATACAAAAAATATATATATATAATGCACTTCCTTGAGTCATGATGATTTTGTAGTTTAACACAATAACAATAACACATTTTTACTAAATATGAACATCACTCCTAATAATACAAATACATAAATAAATGTAAAAAAAAATCCAATAACAAATTGCAATAATGCAAACCAAAAACAGCCAAACATAATAACATTTTTGCTAAATGCTGCAATACTTCAGGTGACTGTCAGACTGGGTACCCTCTTGTAGGCTGAGGTATGAGCTGACAGATTGGCCTAAATGGTAACAGTTTTTGCCGCAGCAGTGTGTGGGACGTCCAGCTGATGCCTGTGACTGATGAGGTGAGAGAGCAGGTGGGAGCGGCCAAAGCACCAGACTGACTTCAGTGACTGTTGACCTGAGCAACAGCAGCTAAATTACCATCTGTGAGTTTTCCAGCCTTGTCCACCTCGTAAATATACTTTTTTTTTTAAATATTTCTTTTGACTGGAAAAACAACTATTTATTGAGAGTAATAGTAGCTGTTTATGTGTTTTTCCACACAAATATTCCTTTACAAAGCAGCATCAATATGAATTGTGCTGAAGACATTGCAGCATTGTAATTATGAAGCTGCTTTAAAGGCGACATGTAAAACTTTGGTGTTGGGGCTGGTGTAGCTCACCTTAATGATCATGCATCTCTCCTTTCTGAGGTTAATGTTTATTGTGCACTGTCCCTGTTCAAATAAAAAAATAAAAAAAAAATAACCAGGGACAGTCTTCACAGTAACAAGGTCCCATGTTCAATTCCAGGGCTGGACAAGGCCTTTCTGTGTGGAGTTTGCATGTTCTCCCCGTGTCTGTGTAGGTTTCCTCCGGCTGCTCCGGTTTCCCCCACCACCAAAAACGTATAATAGGTCAGAATGAATGAGTGAGAGAGTGAATGGTTGGTGGTGGTGGAGGGGCCGATGGCACAGAATGGCAGCCTTGCTTCCGTCACCACTGAGTATGCTGTGAATGAATGTCTACAGTGCTTTGAGAAACAAGTGTAAGCCATTATTATTATTATCATTATTATTTATTTGCTGACAGGTGGCAAATATCTTTGAATATAAATATCAGCTGGCCCTGACAAAGGCCTACAAGGGCCAAAACGCGTAGGCAATGCTAAAGCAACTGGCCATGGTGAAATAAAGGCCTTTTAACTAGTTCTTCTCTTTGAGTGCCTCAGTTTTGTATCTCTTTTGTATCTCGTTTAATGTTGATCCCTGCACTGAAGAGCACCAAAGAGACACCTTTTGAAAGAACCAGTACATCCAAGTAGCACTCCTGCATTCTTTGTTTTCTTTGAGAATAGATTTATATTTTGTAATTGTGAACTAATTCATTTAGATGATTTATTTTTATTTGTTTTTATGTTCCACTCAATTTGGTGTAATGTTTGTATCTCTGTCATTTCAGGTTTGAATTTTGTTAAAACGCGGCTGAAAAAGCTGACGAAACTATCACCATCGCGGATGAAAATCCTGTCATTAACCAGTTGTGCACTGGTGAAGACAGTGGAGGAAACCATTTTTCCTGCTTCCCTTGCACCAAGGTCAGGTCTCTATGGACTGCTAGGAAGCCACACACACTCACACTCTCTCACACCTTTCATGAATCTAAAACTCTACAAAATAAAACCATGTTTGTGAAAAGACTTTACTTCAATATTGACTTGAGATCGTTTTTAACCCAGGAAGTTTATTGTGGCTTATGATCCTTTTATTGCCCTGGAAATGTAATGTTGAGTTGGCAGCGGTGTTAATTTAGTTTTGTTTTATTCAAAGAAATATTTTTGTAGACTAAAGTTAGACTAAAACTAAACTAAAAGTACAAGTCTTGAAAAGGCTTGCTGGAGCCGAAACACGTGGAAGAAGCCAGCATCATGTTTTAAAAGATTTTAATATGTTTTAGCCCAGTGCAATAAAGGCTTTTTAGAAAATGTAAATAGAGAATTACAATGTGGGAGGAGTGCCTTCTCTTTTCTGTTCTTCTCGTTTCTGTTCCCCCAAAAAAACTACTTTTGTGGTAATGACTTCCTGAGCCCTTTGTGTCCAGTTTCTCTCACTAATCTAAAAGTAGTTAATGAAACTAATACAATGACTGAAATCTCCAGATATGTTTTGTCGACTTATGAAGACTAAATTAAAATGAAAAGAAGGAATTAATAGCATCTAAACCAGGGCCAAATGCAATACTGTTTCACATGTGAAGGCCAGATTTAAACAGATCTGTATTTTAATATCCTTTAAGTACTGTGTGGTATCATAGGACATGCTGTGTTGGTGCTCTTATTGACAGTTTATTCTGTCATAAATTAATCAAAATAAATACTTCTTACAAACCTAAGTACCATCTTGAGGGCCGAATTAAACAGCTTGAAGGGCCAACAGGTCGATGGTCGTGTGCTTAAATATTTTTGTTATGTAAAGTTGACTACATTCATTTCTTGACCAAAACTAGTAATGAGACTAAGACTAAAACTAAATTAAAATATGTCATCAAAGTTAGCACTGGTTGGTAGCATTTTCCTTTACAATGAAGTATTAACATAAAAATAGGATGGAATAGCTGGTTCGGTCAAGCCTCCCCTTTTGGCACCTCCTTTTCTGTCTGCAAAACTACTGTGCTTCAACTGCGTGGCTTGGAGACGTTTCCTGGCCCTCGCACAACAACAAATGGACTTTCTGTTTGTGTATGAACTGTCTGGAAGTAATGTGACATGAAAACTATGAATTGTCAAAACCTTTTAAAAATGAGCACTATTTAAGAACAGAACTATATTTATAAATACATTTGTAGTAAAATGAAAACGCCCTGTCTCTCATCATTAAGCCTGTTACGAACCTGAGCTGCTTATGCAAGGACATGCAAATTATTAACTAGAAAAACACGACACATTCATGTCATTCTACTTTATTTGATGGTAATAATCATGAGTCCAATGCCGTATGAAGATTACCAACAGTATTTTCAAATGCAACACCCTTCGTCATCGTTAGTTTCCATGCCAAAACTTTAGGACTCAGTAGTTTGATTTAAATGCTGCACAGTTGAAGTAAGAGTAAAATACATATCCAATAATAAGTTGGTTCTTGGTCACAATTACTCACGTGATTTATGAGCTGAACGTCAACCCACAATCCTCCTGACAGCCATGCAATTTCCTGTGTGAGAAAAAGGCTAACTTCATCCATACACGAGGCACAGGACAGAAACTGTATTTGTGTGTGACCGTGAACTGTGCGGCCGCTGACACTGGCTCATATTTTCCAATGAAAACCTGGACCTATTGACTTTTACACCCTTTTTTTCGTGGGAATGCGCAAATATTGGCACCTGTATTCTCTTGTTTATGTACTTCCACAAGTGCGGACGTGTACATTGTCTATATAAATGAAACCACAGTTACCCATAAATCACAAAAGTTAATAATACTTTTCTTTATCTTTTCTATTACTTCTTCAGTCACTCAAATCACTCAAGTTTTCAATGTCTCAATGGTTAAAATACATTCAAAGAAGTCTAGGCTTCTTGTAAAACCATCGACAATCCTCCTTATGCTCGTCATTTCTGATCCCAAATGAAAAGGAAAGTCCCATCGCGCCGATACAGCTCCACCTTCGGGGATTAGAAAAGGCCATTTTACTGGAGTAATGCTAACTCCTGTAAAGATTTTACTGGTGAAAACTATATGGATGGATGAGAAGGAGCTGAGAGGGTCTCTAGAGCGAGTCAACCCCCCCAGACCACCCAAGAACGTCAAACTGTCAATCATTTTATTCTGGGGATAAACAACGAGAGGAGTTTTTAGTTGTGGTTTAGGCCGGTGATTCTCAGTTGGTGCGGCGTCAGAGTCAGAACGCACCCTGCATGACGAGCCACGACCCAAATACGAATTGAACAATGTAAGATATGGTTTTTCCCACAAATGTACTGTTGAATAAGCATGAAATAAACCCGCAAATCTGTAACATGACCATTTAAACAGAGTGCACTGCAAAAAATCATCTAGAATAATATTTTCTTTGAATACATATTTGCTCCTTCATTTCAATCAAGTAGAAATTCAGATGTTTATACTTAAATAATAATATAAAAAAACAAATCCCCCAGAAAGCTTCGCGACCCACAGAAAATCGTTCCGCGACCCACTAGTTGAAAATCACTGGTTTAGAGCCATATTCATATCATTCTTCTCATTTTAGCAACATGTCTTTCAGAACTATCCAGATCCAGATCTCATTTATATTGTATTAACAAGAGGTAAGGCAGTAAGTGTCTACAATAATGGCTTTAACTATAGGATGAAACCATAAATATCAAAGGTCTAAAGTCGTAATGTGGACTAGGTCGTCCTCATCCTCTTCAGCTCTGTTCCTCTTCTGTTCCGCAAACTGGATTTATACTGTTTGGCGTCTAAAGCAGTGTTTCCCAACCGCTGCAAGAAATCATCAAGAGTGCCGTAGGAATTTCACCTGATCGCCGTGTAGTGGTCAGGTAGAACAATTACACGCTCTACCACTTTGCGGTATCGTGGAAAAAAAACAAAGTAGCCCAAAGTCATGATGCCAAGGAGTCTCTCGGGTTATTGATGTATGCTTATTGTTGTCATGTGCGTCTCTCCTCCATTCTTGCAAGATATACTTTTTTGTCTCATTTTTGTTTAGTGGGGTGCCTTGTGATTTTTTTTTTGCAAAAAGGGTGCCTTTGCTCAAAAAGGGTTGGGAACACTGGTCTATAGAATGAACTGTTTGCAGATGAGTGGATGAACAGCACAGAAGAAGCTTCTTGGATCAACTCTGCAACACCCCAGTCCAGACAGCTTTCGAAAACTGTTGCTTTGTTGGAAACCTCCTGAAAAACCGAGGGCATTCACGGACAACATGACAAAAGTAGCTCTCTGTTCTCCGTTGAGTAGTGAATTTATGGATCGTGTCGTTACGCTTTAGTCAAACAGGAAGTTGGCTGAGCTTTGGGAGACTCCCCGGGGTGCGTCCCAGTCATCGCTGTGATAAACACAGAGGTGTAGGGGTCAGACGGGGTCACCGGCGAAGTGTGTCCCTGAGTTTGTCTTTGCTCTCGGGGGTGAGCTGTCTGTCAGCGCTGGGGCCTAAACTGTGGGCTCCGGCCTAATCCCTCAGTCAATGAGTAGATCTCCTGCTACAAACCCTCTGACCAATGACCAATCAATCCAACTGTTAACATCGACCCACCACACACACATCGCATTTTAGTGGATCTGGAGCCATCTTTATCTTGTCCTAGAGCAGTGGTTGTCAGCCCTATTTGGTCTTGCATATCCATGGAGCTGTTCATTTATACTTGGAGTATACTGTATACCAACCTTGAGGGTGTGGCTGATTATTTATTAGTGTTATTCCGATACCATATTTTTCTCGATACTTGGGCTCAGAGTAGTCGCCGATACCGGTACAGTATAGTGTGCATAAATACAATAGCAAAGTCTATGGCTCCAGCATGTTCATTTTGATCAGTCAATGTTCTGTTTCCAAAGAGGTAACACAAATGTACAGTATATGCTGTGATCATTAGAGGTTTTAGTATCCCCAAAAATACAATATGGCATCGGATAGGTTTGGCTCATGTACTCGCCGATACCAATACCTGAAAAACCTGTGGTAATGGCATCTAATCCCACCAGTATCGGTGTCGGAACTTTCCTATTATTTATTCCAATCTCCACAACAGTGAATAGATTAATGGCGAACTATAGATTGCCTTGGGACCATCTTTTTTTATATAATTGCATTCCAAGGTGCTCTGTTGTGATTAAATTTGCCTAAAGTCTTTGAAATCCTCAGCGCGCAGACAGGAAGAGTCAGACATAAACAGTTGTGCCCTGTCACCTTCCCTAATCCGATCGGATCTGGGTGAAAACAAGTTTGCTCCGCGCCACACGCCGCTCATGGGCCCTAATCTCTGTGTCTTCATCTCCGAACGCCTCCTCCTTTCTTCATGGGGGGTTCACGGGGTCCACAGCAACATGCCCTGTGCGTTAGCTCCGAAATCACTGCTTCCTATTAGGATTTAATTAAGTTTAACCCTCCCCGCACCACAGCCCAATGCGGCCATTGAAGTTGTTTTTTATTTCCAGGAGTTTGTCAGGTCTGCGCCGCCCCTGGCCATGACTGATGTGCGACGCCCCCGAATATTATTAACTCAATAAAACCATCTCAGGGACACTATTTTCACAGAGAGACGCCTGGTTTTGTGTTTTTGTTTTGCTTTTCTAAAACCTCCTCGCTCTGGCTTCACTGCTTGATGTTTTGTGTAGCTTTTTTCTTTCTTTTTTACCTGAGGCTGAAAGATCACAGAGCATCGCAAACACGGTGGCACATGAGAAATAGAAATAGTGGACTTATCTTCGTGAGTGTATTTGATATATCCAGGGGAGACACTGCAGGCATTTTATTTTTTATTTTTTTTCCAAAGTTTGCTCTCTTAGCATATAAACCTTCACCTAAAAACAAATAAATTACCAAATCTTTACAATAAGGAGTGTAATTATTGCACTGAGACAATGTTTCTCCATAGAACTATATGGAAAACTCAATGGACTTCAATGACAATTTTCCCAAAATGTGGGATGTAAATCCCAATATGCTGAAGGTTTGTTCAGTGGGATTTTTTCAATATTAAATTCCTAGCATGCTTTATTGCGTTTTGAACTCTAAAGACAAGGATAGTTTATTAAAAAACGAAGCAAGATATCAAAAATCTTTATTGCTAATATATCAACAAAAGAAAACCATACATTTAAACCTGGCTCGATCCATTATTTAGAGTTTGTCGCTGAAAATATAGGTCATTTCGGCTATTTTTACTCATAAAATTATTATTTTTTAATAGGAAAACTTGCCCTCATTATTATGTCAGTGATATAGAGAAGAAGAAAAAAGAACTATTCACCTGCTGTGCCTTAGTTATTTTTATCTTTAGCAACTCTGCCTAGTGACAATGTGGCTATTAGTTTGATAAATCTTAAAAAAAAAAACTACCTTCTGATACCAAACATGTGAGTATAAAATACCGTATTCGTCTACACATGAGCCACTTTACTTTCTTTTTCTTCCTCTGACCATGGGCGCCTCTCACACACTGACAGCTCTGTAGCCCCACTACAAACTGCAGATAAGGGCATTAGCTGCAGAGTGACCTGATCCCTCTCCCTCAGTGGCCAGTGTTGTCGTACAAAATGGATATTGGAGAGAGGGAAAGAAAAACATACAATCATCGCGGAGGTCCGGTCGACTAAAGTGAGACTTGTGCAACGGATGCAAGGACTCAGTGGATTCTTGTTGAAGTCGTTTCTCGACAAATACTTCCATTCATACTTTTGTCTTTGCTCACTTTAATGTTGCCACTGGGGTGTAGTAAAAGTGATGATGTGGAGGGACATGGAAGGACAGACATGAGAAATTAAAACTTGAATTTAATTAAAATCATCATTTATGCGTATCCTTTGCTATTTTATCACACATACAGCTAGAAATAGGTCACAAAAGATTTTAATGTGGAAAGTTGGGACACAATACTGTACATTTTTTGCAATATTAAGGTTTTTAATGCCATTTTAATGCCTCAAATGCAACTAATTGAAGCTTTTACAATTTCTAAAGATTTGAAAACATTAGATTAAGCAGGAATTGAATAAAATGTAGCTATATTAAAGGATAATTTACTAATTGGACTAAATAATTGTGTAAAATGGACACAAAACACTAAAAAGGTGCTTCAAAACATGCATTTGAATGCGTTTTGGACCATACTTTTTGTGTTTTTGATGAATTACAGCATACAAGATTTTTTTTTTTTTAAGTTGATCTAATGCCTGCTAGAAACAAATGTAATTGCAGGCAAAGATTCTTCAGTCTTCATCTGTACTCTGTAGTTGTAGTATAGGACGTTTCGATCTTAGTCCAAAGATCGTCATCAGCTTAATAAAGACTAGAGCACGCTGTGGGTCTCTTAAGAGTAAACCAGAAGGAGGAGTTAATTTGAGGAGGGACTTAGAGGTTAACTCCTCCTTCTGGTTTACTCTTAAGAGACCCACGAGCATGCTGAAGACTGAAGAATCTTTACGATGGACAGCTCCTGTACGACTGAGAACCTACACAGACGAAATGTAATGTAAATAAATTCCCAGCTGAAACACATGTGGATGATTTGTCATTCTCTATGTGAATCTATCTCTATTAAAACGTGGGGCATTATCTAAATATGAGGGATGGGGGGGGGCAAAGGTCTAAATGGCTGGACCCTAGTTAGTGTAATTGTTATTTGGTTATCCTTGGCCCTGTGTAAGTGATAATGCTATAATTTTTAATGAAAAGAGTGTTGAAATAAAGGCGTGTGGCGATCCGAGTGTTGAGAGGGTTAAAGACCAGTGTCTGCTGATGTAACCGAGGACCTGTGCAGGAGCCACAGTCTGCAGGGGGTCCCAGCCGAAACTCAAGACCAGGGGCCGCTGAGATGCAGTGTAAATCTACACTGGTAGAGATTACCCGGACAGATCACGTGGGCAGCATGTGTTCAAATCACAGAAAGTCATAAAGTGTGCGGCCATTCCTTGATGCAAATATTGTCAGCAGTAAAGCAGCATGGAGGAGGATATAGTGTTTGTGTTAGTTTCACTTATAATTTGTTAGTTTGTATTCTCTTTTAGTAAGATAAGTTGAACGAGGTAGGCAGGGTGCTACATTTGAGACATTATGAGTTAGAATACAATCTAAGATAAGACTTCATTGATCTCACATTGGAGAAATTTACTCATTGCAACAGCTCTTACAACACACAGGGTGCAAATAGTTAGGAAATGTACCATCAAAGAAGAAAATAAATTAGCAAACAGATAATAATAATAATTGAATAGACATAGAAAAAATCTAGTAAATCGGAAATCGAACAACCTAAATGTAGCAAACAAAACATCAGAGCTGGAAGTGCAGATGAGTATATTGTAAATAAATGTTGACAGTCAGGTGATTGTGATTGATTAATCTCCTCCGCTGATGGCCTTGAGTTCAATCCCCTGCAGGCGCAAAGACACTGGCTCCATCCACAGGAGGCCTAGGTCTAGTTTCAGCCAGGGATTATCTGCCTGGACCGTCCTGACAGGAGAGAAACAGTGAAAGGTGAGAGACAAGATGTCGGGGTCCACTGAGGGGCTGTAACTCCTGTCATGGTGGAAAAGTTGTAAATTATGACAGTGGACGTCTTTTTTTGGTGTTAAGTGTTTTCACTCCCGAACCGTCCGACCTTTGACCCGAGGAGTGTGAGGACAGCTTGATGTTCCCACCACAATTTATAGCCGCGATCGGTGTGTCTGTTTGTTCTGCCGTATGGACTCCAGCGGGCACTGCTCTGAAATGGTTCATTTTCACTGAATATGGGCAACGGATACGATTTGCATTAGGATTTTTGGATCTTCGTCAGACTGTCTTTGTGTCCTTGGGCAAAACACTTTACCCACCTTGCTCATGTGAATGCAGTCCGTGAATGAATGAGCGGTTGCTGGTGGTCGGCGCAGATTGGCAGTCTCGCTTCCATCAGTCTGCACCAGGACAGCTGTGGCTACAATGGAAGTATGGAGTGAATGCATAATGAGAATAGTTTAGTGCTTTGAGAAGACACTGCAGGCAAAGCAATTTTATTTTATTTTTTTCATTTTCAGGTCAGTTCTCTCTTTTTTTGTAAACTTTTATTGAACACATGCAAAAAACAAACAGAAAAACAAGCAATGTCCCACACCAAGCCTAACCTTACAAGAAGACGATAGCAATAATAACAATGATGGCACTAATCCCAATGTAAAAAAGCTAAAAGGACATTCATACATACACATACACATACACATACATACAAATACATGCATACATTCACACATACATACATATATATATATATATATATATGCATATAAAACGATAACAGCAGCAATATTTATCATTTTTCCTCATCCCCATCATGTATCATATTGCCCTCTTCACAACATCATTACCACTAATAATAATAACATCACTACTAGTATTAACGACACACAATAACTATAAATTCATTTGCACAAGGAAGAAAACCTCTGTTAAGTTCATTTAAGGGTCAGTTCTCTAAACCTGGCTGCATCCATTATATAGATTTCATCACCAAAAATACAGGTATAGGCAAATTTAAGCCATTTTTATGCATAAAATGAGAAAAAAATAAAATGACAGAAAACTATTACTGTTCTGAACCAATTTCTTCTACTGTTTATCAGAAAGGTGATCCTGTTTAGCCGCCATTTGGGATGTGAATTAGCAAAAGAGTGGCACTTTGACCTTTTTGAAACCCACGCCTCCACTCCTGTCGTGTGGAGGCGTGGGTTTCACTTGACACAGGGTATGTTGCTTTCATTTTGACTAATTACGAGCTCACATGTTGCTTGCGCGGCGCATATCTCAGCGGATCCATCTGCAGCCTGGATTCAGGCTCCTGTGACGTGGCCCGGAGTAAACCAGATCACACTCCGCCTCGAAATGCTTATGTAATTTACAAGTCACTGGGCCGTTGATGGATGGCAGATCATTGGCTCAAATGTACATATTATCATTGACGGACTTCTCGTGGCAGCTGCACATGCTGTGTTTGCTGCTGTGTTATTTTGCAATTAATCAGACGCAATAATGTCAAGAGTAAGAAAATATATTATGGCGAAAACACGGTTAAGGATATACAGTATATACAATTGAAGGTATGTATGTATTTCAAGCAGAAGTTATGTAAAGGCAAATCTGACAAGAAACCAGAGATCTCTGCGGACTGGAATCCTCCCCCTGGCCTTATAGAAACTGGAAGGTTTACGCAAACTCCAGAAGCGGACAGACTTTGTAAACTTTGTGATTTAGGAGAGGTGGGAAAAGAAACTCATTTTGTTTTGTATTGTCCTCTGTACGTATTATCTTCGTAATGTGTTGTTTGGTGGATTATTTGTTGAAATGGTTGTTTATTGGTGTCTTATAAGCCCATGAAAGCTGGGCATACAGTAGTAAGTAAGATACAACGATAACACTTCATTCATTCATTCATTCATATTTTAAGAGACGCTTGTTTAATTCCGCGCCTGATTTACTGAGTTTTGAACCCAAAGACAACCCAAAAACCACTAATAACTTTCTAGTTCAGTGCTTCCCAAAGAGGGGTCCTCAGAGGCACTGCAGGTAAAAGTATCTGTCTTTTGCATTTAGAATAAGAAAAGTAACATCTTATTGCCCCTATACAATTGCACAAATTATTATTTTTTTTACATAAAATAACATAAATCTTATTATTATCGACAGATTTTTTTAAACTTAAGAATAACTAAAATCACCATAAAATATTAAATCTAGAATTTTCTAACTTATTAGGATATCATTTTGCAGTTTAGTTGCCATCATTTGCCTTTTTATGTAAATCTATGCAAAATGAAAGAGGAAAGCATTACATATTCTTTATAAAGAGTGGTTCCATATTACTGGGGGGCCCCGTGGACTTGTTGGATTGATAAGGGGGGGCCGCGACCTGCTGAAGTTTGGGAAAGGCTGAGCTAGTCTATTCAAAAACTAAACTATTGTAATATACCAACAATTTTGGTCAACACTAAAGCCCTTATTATTATTATTATTATTACATCTTTCAATAACCCCCCCCCCCCTATTGTCTCGCCTTAATGATGATACGAACTATAATCTTCAAGTTTTGAACAATAGGACCACAAATACAGTCCTGGATGAAAGTGTTGGCACCCCTGAACTTTTTCCTTTAAATTAAGCATTTCTCCCAGAAAGTTAGTCCAACTACACATCTTTTGGTATATATCTATTCATTTCCTTTGTGTGCATTAGGACAGTACAAAATAAGCAGCAAAAACGACAAATGTCACATAATTTCACACAAAACTCTGGTCAAACGTATTGGCACCCCTTCAAAATTGTGGGTAATTATCTTTGTTTCAAGCAGTGCTCCTTTAAACTCACCTGTGGCAAGTTACAGGTGTAACAGGAGTAATGTAAAAATCCCATCTGGAATAAGATAAAAAGGAGAGAAGTGGACTCAATCGTGTGTCTGTGCCTGTCATAGTAAGAACAGAGAACAGAAAGAGGACAGGAGAACTGTCAGAGAACTTGCGGACCCAAATTATGGATAAACATGAACAGCATCAAGGTTCCGAGTCTATCGAGATCTTAATGTTCCTTTGTCCACGGTGCACCACAAAATTAAAAAGATTTACACCCCATCATGCTACAGCTGACCTCCTGGACGTGGACAGAAGAGAAAAACTGATGAAAGTTTGCAACGCAGAATAGTCCGGATGATGGATAAGCCTCACACAGCCAACACTTTCGTCCATGACTGTAGTAGGCTAAGTAAAAATCATTGGTGATTAAAAATTGATCCGCTAAATCAATCTAAAATATGGCTTGTATGGTACTGTATGTGTCACATTTAATAAAGCCTTTTCTCCTGAATTGGAAGCATCCAAATTTCTCTCCAACAACTCCAGACTTTTATCCTGGATACAGCTTGATGGGGCTAAACCGACAGGCCTAAGAAGGTCTTAATAAAATGACCAGATTCGTAAGCTTGGGTGTTTATGGAGATGTTTTTCGAAAATAAATGACTTGAAGGTCACTGACGTTCCTTTCATCCCCTTCATAAAAGAGTTAGGTTTTCATTTTACAGTTTGTCTCGAAATCACCTGCTCCCCCGCTCTCCCTTACACTGCTCCGCGTCTTTGCGTTTCCACTCGCCGTTTAGCCGTCTTCTCATGTCTCTGTCGTCGGTCTCACGCTGAGAGTCCCGCTCGTAAATTTGGTCTCGTGTGAAACCAAAGATGTCTTCTCTGGACGGCCGGCGGGATTTTTTTTCATCACTTGAGCCTTTTTAGTGCCACCGGCTAATGTCACCAAACCCAAGCACTGCTACGTGTTTATGTATGTGTATTTGAGCCCATCGGGGGGTCCAGGTGTAAGTTTACCACAGAAACAGTGAGGAATAAGGCGGGCTGGACATTCAAAACTACAAGAAAAGAGACACTATGTTTAGGAGAGACGTGGAGAGCAGCGGTTTATTAATGGTCTGTGGTAATTCACTGACAAGATTAACTCGCAGTTGATGGGAAGGTTTTCACAACAGGGTGCCAACAAATAAACACAATTTGGAGATGACATGTCCACTTTGAGGCCGCGGCGGCGGAGGGACAGGCAGCGCCGGGATGATACGGTGTCAGACATTCGGGGATTTCTGAAAGCTGCCAGCCACGCCAGGGAAAGGTTAGCTGTTGAGCAAGAAGCACCCAGGCACGCTGGGTCTGCGCGGGACAGCTGGGGACTAATCTCCGCTCCGCAGCAGTTGTATAGTGGTCAGATCACAGCTCGCCATCCGATAGTGGTGTGAAAAAAGACTATTAGAATACACTCAAATTGATTTGCTGGACTTTGCGGTGCACAATTACGACTTTAATGTGCGATTTTACATGCAACGGAATCTGTGAATGGATATTTTAAGGATTACAGCCTTTTGACTGGCATGGTTTGGTGCTCATTACATTTTATTCTTCATAATACGGTTAATAATCCAGCAAGCTCTTAGGATTGTGCTCAATTAGGATCTGATTTCATTTCTCGTCGTCTTCTGACTTTAAAAAAAAAATATTTTCTTTACAGAGGCAATAAACTACTGCTACTACTGCTGCTTTTACGGCTGCTATTACTATTACTACTACTACTACTACTTCTACTATTAACTAGTACTAAATCTATGCTGTAAATGTTAATACTTAGGGATATAATGTACAACATGACCTTATCTAAAACACTATACTATTATATTTATACAACAATCTGTTGGACATATTCTCGTGCAATAACAAAGACATGGCGTAAATTATTATTATTAAGTCTAGACTTTACCTGCATATTTGTGAAATTATTGTGATAATACCCATATAGCCCAAGAAGCCACACCATATCACAGAAAACTGAAATCATTCATCTGATTGAAATTTATACATTTTAGGGTGACAACAAAACAATAACATCTGGTAACTTAAATCTATCCACAGACCACAGACATGAGAACACACACACACACACACACACACACATGAGGAGTCCCACCACAGATCATGGCATGAGAGAAAGTTTTTATTGAGCCATGCCTCCTCAGACTCAGACAGACTAAAAATCTGGCTAAAAATCCTTAAAAAGGTGCAAAAGTTCAAGTTTAGTCATGATGTTGCTCATTTAAATGTCCTTTTCTGGGGCTGTCTCCAATGTCTGCCGCCCTGTACGGGATACATTACAATGCAGTGCTGTGTATTTAAACCCATGACTTCCACAACAAATGGACGTACTAATTTGAGACAGAAGAGCTATAGCCAAACTGAATGCAATTCATGATACAGTGTGTCCGTGGGGATTTGAAGCTGTAGCCCTCATCCTCTCATATGTTACTGTCTACACTTACTGTCTGCACTCGCTCTAGACTTACAAACATGCCTGGATCTGAATAACGGGCAAGAACAAATGGCATGAAAACTGGACACATGTTAAAATGTGTGGGGCGTTTGGTTTGCGAGCAGCAAATGTTGCAAGGCGTGTGTGTGCGGAGACAGTGTCACGAGGAGTGGCATTATTAGGCTGACCATTCGTCTGACAAATCATCAGGAGATGACCAGCTCTCATCCAGACTCACAAAGGCACTCAGACACCCACTTAGCAACTGTGGAAGTAACCTCGAGATAGTGACGAGACGCACATGACTAAATCAGCTTTTGACATGAGCAGTTTGAATGGATCTTTTTCCTGTCTTTTTAATCCCATTTATACCATTATAACCAAATTAATACTACATATTTCTAATGATTTATTTGTATATTCAAAGGGATTGTTTCAGTTTGATATAAAGGCTATGTACAGGCATTGTTTCTGGTCATGCACTTGCTTTCGTTCTCCTACAGTACATTTTAAAAGTGGACATTCTGTGAAAAGACACTCTGCATCGAATTATTTTTCACACAAGAACTATCTAAGCAAATTGTCTGCAAGCATTATTGCGACAGTGACCCTGAAAAGTGACTCTGAAAATTGCAAAACATTCTTATGGACTCAGTGTTAGAAAATGTGTTAGGAAAGTTTGGACTGAAATGGACCTTTGGCAGTGGTCCAGGTTGGACCACTGCAGGGTTTTTCTAACAAATAACTAGTGATCTGCACAAAAATCTTTTCTTAAATGTTTTATTTCACTGAATAAAGTTTCATGAATACAAAAAAAGTCACTTCAAAGGCAGATTTCTTTTTTCCCCCCTCATAGACACATTGACTCTTAAAGTAGCACCATTAAACCCTTTTCTTTGTTTCACAGATGAAGATTTTGATAACTAATTTGCAATTCCAAATAAATGGAATAGATTGAACGCACCATACGTATTTATCTTCTTTTGTTGTTTCGTATCCCATTGAAACCAGCAGTGTCTCGTGCTGAGGTAGACAACTATCATTTATCAGACTGACCATGGTTCCTTGAAATAAACAACCTCCCAGTACAGACCCGTACATCCCATGATTAGTAAAGTTAAGACAGAGGGAGTTAAAGTGGAGGGCCGGACAGGGGGTCACTGTCAGTCTAGCCCTGCCCCACACCGGGGACCTATGTCTGTGTACACGGGGGTAATGTGCAGAATGTGCCACTTGAGACGTGGAGAGAGGAGTGCGAAGGTGGAGGTGGGAGCTTGTGTTTTGCGGCATAATGACAGACGGACATTAAACGGACACCGAATATCAGCCCTGATCTCGACTACAAATCTAATACTTAACACATCTAATGAGGGAACGCACGCCTTGTCGTGAATGTGCAATGGCTTTAAGTAACACTTCTGGTGCAGAGGATGAGAATGCATGAAATAAAGACATGGAAAAATGTATCTGTGACTCCAAAGTGGCATTGCAGTTTACTTGATCTTATAGAATTACCTATTTGTCAAATTTGTATGTTTATATTAGGTCCAAAATAATTAACATTTCAATTGTTACTGATTGTTGTAATCCATATGCATGTCTTTTAGATTAACTAAAGCAGGGGTAGGCAAGTTTGCTCGATGGAGGGCCCATTTTCTTCATTGTCAAAACACCAAGGGCCAAACCTCCCATTTGTAGCCCCCCAAAAAGACAAATACCAGTGTTACATGGCAAAAAGTGATTAATTAGTTCAATTTGTTTGAATTCAGAATATATGACCTCATTTTGACTTACCAAGTAAAGAAATCTGCCAATGGAACAAGTATTTTTTTGCACTTAAATGAAGAAAAAAATTAGAATTAAAATTAGATCATATCTAAACTTACTTTTTTTAATCAGGCTAAAATACTGTTATTGCAAGACATTTGACTGATTTTAAGATTAGTTTATCCAGTCTGGGGTGTTTTTTCACTATTTTCTGATTTGATTGTTGATTTGTGCAGTAATATTTCCCAAAATCCTCTTCGAGGCCTGAGGTTCTATGCTGGAGGACCGGATTTTGCCCCCGGGCCTGATGTTGCCTACCCCTGAACTAAAGCAACAGTCATCCAGCATTGCTGTATATGTTACATGTATCTTGGAACGTAATAAAAAGGCAGAAAAGCTACATACAGTTGTGGCCAAAAGTTTACATCCCCTTTTAATCTTTTGGCCATTTTTCCATAGAATATAAATGATAGCACAAACGTCTTTCTTTCCACTCATGGTTAGTGGTTGTGCAAAGCCATTTATTGTCAAAGAACTGAATTTACTCTTTTGAAATCATAATGAAACAGAAACTACTCAAATGTCACTGATCTAACGTTTACACGACCTTCAACAACTGCCAGGAAAATTGTTCAGGAGCAAAGAAAAACTCACTTCAGCTGAAATATAGGACTCTGACAAAAACCATGATGTTTGTTTCAAGATGCACAATATGTAAACTTTTGATCAGGGACATTTGGATAGTTTCTAGTTGAAAAAGTATAAATATAAATGGCTTCACGTAACCACTAGCCATGAGTGAAATAAAGGTCATATCAAGCCCCCCCCCCCCTCATTATTAGTTAGACAGTGCACCTTTACCTATGGGACACATTGGTTTATTCAATTAAGCTCAAGTTACATACTTTATGTCAGGGGGAACAGCGGAGTTGGTCACTCTTTTTAACCCATGCACTGAAGATCTGTGCCTGTGGTGGTTGTTCTCAGAGCTTAATCTGAGGTGTTGGTGAACTAAATCAGATGTGATAAGTTTGCCCCATGTTATGAAATGAACAGAGCGTTATTCATGATATTTCTGCACCTAAATTAAAGTTTTGTTTCCACCTGATGTATCAACTGTGAAACAATTTTAATCCGGAAGTGAGTATCACATCCAGTAGTGTTTAAGATGATTATGATTTACATTTCCCCTTTCCTTTTGATTTCTTAACGGGCCCAAGACTTGACCTAGTAACACTGCTGTTCGTTTTTAGGAATCTTCCAAAAAAGGTCCCGATGTGTTGAGGTGCCACCTTCTCACTTTCGTTGATCCCCGGGGCTCGGAGATGCTCGTATCCGCACAGACACAGAGGAATGCAAGCTGTAGCGCTGGCCACTCCTCGGATTTAAATTTACCAAACGGGCTGAAGGGGGCAAATGAAGCCCGCTCTGTCCAAGTTGTCACCATCCTTCTGCCCTTTCTGTGTCTCTGCTTCCACCCGGGTGCTCATTCATCACTGGTTCTCCTCGCGTCCCCTCCGTCATGTCTGTGTCCTGACAAACGGCATGTGCAGTGTACCTTCGTCCCAAAAGCGCTGCCAGTTCGCGGCCGTGGGCATATTTAGCTTTCAGTGGGAACAGAGCAGCCGTAACACGAGTGAGACGCTAACATCTTGTTGATCCCAAGCCAGGCCAGATTTGATTGTCATCTCACCAAATGACCTTTAGTGCGATAAAGGGGTTTGGGATTGTTTTTTGTTCATTTATTTCCGAAAATAACAAGAACACACAGCGTCATAATCCCAACATTAGGTACACTGCATAACATTTTGGATTAGACTGCTGCCAATACAAAACAGTCATGCTCCTAATGATCAGCTATACGTAGAAGATGCTATTTTTCCAATGAGTTATCAAAGAATGGATTTGGATGAGGACCTAACCTATTTAAGTCTCATATTTTGCTGTTTTTATTCAACATATCTATGTAAGTACAGTATGTTTATTTATAAAGCGCTTTTCACATATAAAAATCACAAAGTGCTGTACAAAGGACATAGGAGCAGTAAAGTGACAAAAAAAAATTCATACAATAACAAATACTTAACAAAAAGTGGCCAAACCCATCAACCAAAAGCTTTCCTAAATAAAACAGTCTTCAAGTGCTTTTTAAAAGCATCGACAGAGTCAAGCACACGGAGGGACAGGGGCAAGTCATTCCACAGTCTGGGGGCTACAGCCTGAAAGGACAGGTCCCCCCAAGTTTTAATGCGAGTCTTGAGGACTTCCAGGAGACTTTGGCCTGAAGACTTGTGCGCCTGGAAGTGTAAGGACACAACATGTCAGTGATATACTGAGGGGCCTGACTGTGCAACGCCCGGAAAGTGAGGACCAGAACTTTGAAGTCAATTTGAAATTTGACTGGTAGCCAATGAAGATTTGACAAGACGGGGCAGACGAGCTGGAGATGTCCCCGCTCCAAGTAAAGTTAGGTTTTAGGAGAGCACACAGCAAAGACACATGTTTGTTTATTCATTTTTTTTTTAGGTTTTTCAACTATAAAAATAAAAATAAATACTTGTATTTTATTCTAATTATCGGGTGAAATTACGCAGTGTACCTTTAAGTTAATAAATCAAGCAATGTGTATCTTTTTAGTTAGCTGTGAAAGAAGAATGAGAAGGCAGAGAACATGCTGAGAGAAGTAAATAATCTGTCACTCAACTGTCGGCCCCATGCCCTGAGCTGAGTGACCCCCAGCTGGACCAACAAAGCCCCGTACACCACACACATCGCTCTCTATATGTGCTAGTGCGCAAACTTACTCATTGACCTAAAACTAAGTCACAAACACTGGTCGTGTGAACAGCCCTTGAACTAACGTAAGATTCTTTGGATTGATAGTGAGTTTTTAAACTTAAAGACTTGATGAATAAGCCCCTCTCTCACACACACCTGCTGCAGGGAGGCGCTAAGGCCTGGGATCACAGCCTTTTGTGGAACAGGGAAATTAGCACAGGCTCTCTCTTGTTACAGGCCCATTGTGGCATTATCACATTGTCATGGTCACAGACAAGACTGAGGCTCTCAGGTCTGTCCTGCTGTGCGGTGTTCTCCATGAATATATTCCCTTCAGTACAGCAGGATCACAAACCTATCAGCTTAGTAGGCCAAGATTCTTCAGTCTTCATCTGTACTCTGTAGTTGAAGTGTTGGACGTTTGGATCTAACTGCAAAGATCTTCCTCAGCGAACAAAGACTTAAACACGTTGGTGGGTCTCTTAAGAGCAAACCAGAAGGCAAAAAGATCAAATTCTGGAGACCCACTAACATGTTTAAGTCTTTATTCGCTGAGGAAGATCTTTGGAGAAAGATCAAAACATCCAACACTTCAACTACAGAGTACAGCTGAAGACTGAAGAATCTTGGCCTACAATGGACAACCCATGTATGACTGAGAACCTACACAGAGTATCAGCTTATAGTTTTCACTGATTATAAGAGGATACTTGTACCTGCTGGTTTGTTTTGGTTCTACTGGAAAGAGTTAGATGAGCAGCAGTTTTCATGTAACTGGTTTAACATCATCCAGATATAATTAAACATATTGTAGTGACAGTGAGCCACATGCACCTCAGAATAGCGCCTGAAGGTGTTGAGTATAATGTTCAGCATTAGTTTCAAGGTCAGAGCTGCCGGCGCACACACGCACAGCGGATGGTAATAGCAGCACTGACAGACATGAGCCACCAGCTGAGCACCGGCATGGGCCAGGCCCAGCGCCCGAAAAGGCCGGGACACTTTTAAACATCAGTGGAGTCGACGCAGCGCAGAGAGAGACATCTGTAAACAAGATCCATAACAGACAGAGGATTACTGCAAATGTCCATCTGTCTGATAAATGACCTGGTCATCAGGGACAATAAGGACTGAGCCGAGCTTTGGGACAGATATTCACTTAAACAGGGCTAAAGGCTGCGCATGTTTTACATGAAACAGAAGGTTAAAATCATGCGTCTTATTACTGACGGATTGTCTTATTTGTAGGGTTAAGTATCATTCATTTTTTTCCCGATACTAGTACTTTAATGGTTCTTGGTTTACGATACCGATACCTATACTAAATTATTTGCCATCTACACAAAAAAGTAAATATCTAGATAAGTTTATATGACCCAAATTCATGTTATTTATCTAAGTTTGAGCTCATTTGACCTAATCCCCTTGTTCTAAGGTGTTTTTGACTTGTTTCAATACTTTGACTTGTTTCAGTACTTATTTCCTTTATTATTAAAATGTATTTGCCAATGCGGTAAGAAAATTGGTCTTGTCCTTTTGGCAGTTTTATTTTCCTAATTCAAGCGAGATTACCAATGTCATGAAATAAACCAAATAATGTAGATGACAGCAGTAAATATGTCTAATCTAGTCCAAACTGCTCTAAACTAGACTAATATTCTCAAATCAAGTCATTTATACTCATGCTTGATTTTTTGTTTTGTTGTAGAACCATAAAACAACAATAATGGTCATTTATTCAATAAAATACTCTTTCCTAAGTCACTTTCTTTAGACCCACCAGGCAGAGAAATTTGCTTTCTAAAGCAAAATATTTTTTCCGTATTTGTTTTCGGTACCAATTTTTTTTCGATGCCGGTAGTACCTAAATTATTTTTTCGATACCATACTGGTATCATTTAACAGTACCCAGTCCTAGTTATTTGTGGCCTGTATAATAGAAAGTAGTAAATAGCTTGTGGGAAGGAACTTATAAATGTGCAGAAGTTCAGTTTTAGTTATAACTTTCCTAATTTAGTTAATTTTTTGGCCTTGGTTTGGTTCTGATTTAGTGTTTTTGGAGTCTTCTTGCTTTATCTAAGTATCGCAATAATATTGTGTCTTTTCAATATCGTACAGCCCTACATCAGATCATGCAGCTAATGTGACTGTGGCCCACACACAGGAGAGTGATAGTAATGGACCAAAGCATTAGTACATCACAGTACAGTATACAGAACAGTAATATACTGTGTGTCTGAGAGCAGTCCTCTTGGCCACAGGCTTCGTGAGCTCGGCTTGAGCCTGGTCAGTGTGTTTGTGTTACATCGGTGCAGATAGCCCCATGTCGAGGCTGCGGGGGTCTGCTCCTCTACTGTCTGTGGTGCTGATATATTTGTGTGATGGTGGTGTGAGTGTGAATCTGTCATGTCTCAGCGCCTCTCTGATGCTGCTGGCGCCCTTGTCTGTGCCCTAGCCCAAACGGTCCACTCTTCTTCTCTGGTTCCTGTAACTCTGTCGGCTCGAGGATGATGGTAAACAATCGTTTAAGATGTTTAGCACAGTATTAACTCATTCAGCTATATATGTTCACAAGCAGTGCTCAAGCTCTAATGGTTTTGTACTGGCCAGCATCTGTAACATAATCTACATATCATTCCATTCGTCAAAAGGTAATTCTAAAAACATCATTTATAATTGATCGTTGTTTGTCAACACTGCACCGGTGCTTGCGTCCAGATGTTTTGCACAAAGGATTAATTCTTCGCCCCAGTCTTGCTCCTACTGTTACCCAATCCTGAAGGGGAGCATCCCAGATAAACAACCTGGGACTGTCCTGTGGATCTGTCCTGATCCAGTGGCAGCTGCAGAAACACCAGGTCACATGGGACGGTCCACTGCTCCAAACAGCTGGACAAACAGACTGGGCCTGGCTGCACTCCGGCGTTACCACGAGAGTGTGCTGGGTGTGAACGTACACGACATACAGAAGAAGCGGGGGAAGTTTCCAGTGGGTCAGTGTCATGAAACCTTGATGAATGGACAATTGTCACTTCAACATCGGCCGAGTGGTAAATGTGTAAATGCAGACACCACAGCACAACGCCACGCAGTGATGGTTTGTTGTTTTATATCTGGTTGCGTCTGGATTGCAGGATTATTAGACAAATGTAAGTCCTTCAATAATTAAGATTACTGCAACTTTATTCATTCATTTTAATCGCGTCACTGAAGACTTTAGCCAATATCTCCACGAGTAAATGTCGTACAGACGTTTTTTTCATTGAGAAGAGACATTGGGAAGGTTGGGGCTTTAAAATGAACCCATGTCCTTCTAGGCCAGGGGTAGGGAACCTATGGCCCGGGGCCCAGATGTGGCTCTCAGATAAATCTTAGCTGACTTTGAGTAATAGGACACATGCATTTGTTTTGTATTTTGTTGAGTATTGTGACACAGGGGCATATTATTTTATCATCAAGTAGCGTTGGAAAATTGGAAAGCATTACCAATGTTATCCTTAAAAACAGATCATAAATACGGCCTAATAATAAATATTTATTATTTCTAAAACTAAATGGTACCACCCCTAGTAAGAACTATTTTATGTATCGGATAACTCCAGTATAACAACGTTGCTAAAAAAATAACATAAAAATACATTCAGAGACTTATTACTCTAAAGTTGTTGGTCTTGTTTAAAAATTCACACATTTAGTGTAAAAAATATATATATATATTATATGGCTCTCACGGAAGTAAATGTTAACATATGTGACTTTTTTGCCTCTTTTAGCTAAAAAGCTTCCCGACCCGTGTTCTAGGCCATCGGAAAGCAAGTTGGATTTCTGCCCAGGGATTCAAAACGGTACTAGATAAAGACTTTATTTTTTCATCCTGAAAATGTGTCACTGGTCAGCTGCTATCTTGTTTTCTGTTTACACAGAACATGGAGGGCAAATGTATGGAGTAACATTTGTGCCAAAAATGAGCACAACTATGGAGTAACATTTAGGACAACATTTTTGTTTTGTTTTTTTTTTAATAAAAAATGCAAATATATGGAGAATAAACACAAATGGCACATAGAAGGTTAGGTTTATAGCCTTTTATGTTCATAGAAGCATATTTTAGTGGAATAAAAATCAAAAGGTGGTACCAGTAAAAACTGTGTCAATGTTAGTGTGAAATATACAGCAACACTACGTTGTTTTCAATACAAAACATTTACACAAAGCCTTTCCACTTTTGTTGATTATAGTATGAAAATGATAATTTAGACATTTAGAATCGATAAAAATGTGTGATTAATTTGCCATTAATGCCAAGTTAACTATGACCTTCATGAGATTAATTACAATTCAATATTTTAATCTTTTGGCAGCACGAATGCATTTCATTCAAACATTAGGGAATCATAAAGTAATTTGACTATATTGTTACTATATTGTTACTGCCTAATACTTACAACAGTCACATTCAGGTATGTTCTTTCAGAGTGTTCTAACTTTCAGATAAGAGCGCACATACAGTATAATTAACAAATCCGCCGCATTATGTGGTAATATGATAATATTCCCCGAGCACACGTCCAAAATGAAACAAATTGCTCCTATTTTTACACGTGTGGGTGGTGTCAGCATTTGTTTGGTGGAGAATGCGTGTTGGGCACATTTGCTGGGTTTGTGTTGTGCACTGGACGCTTGGATCATTAACGTGTAACAACATTGTTCACAGCTTATCAGAACATTTAGGTCTCACCATGAGATGTCTGCGCCCGGATGTCCTGACAGAGACTGATGGAGTTAAATGCCAGGGGGAGATGGTGGGATGGGCGGGCCCCGTCCCGAATACCCGGCTATATATAGGGGGACACCGTGTGCGGGGTACAAAGGCTGGGGGTCAGAGGGGGTTTTTGTGTGTGAAGGCACTAAGCTTTAATACACAGGGCCCAATCTCCCCCTGGCACTGAGAACAAAGTTAAAATCTGGCTCAGATCACAGCCAAAGCCAAAAGGTTTTCTGCTTTAAAGGCCTGACATGACGCATTAATTTGAATAGACCGAAAAACAAAATGATTGATAATAATAATTAAAAAATGACATTGATCTGTTTCTATACCAATTCAGCACAGTGCAATATCCAATAATTTTATGATATGAACTATAGACCCTTTCATTGTTTGTAAACATTTGGGGCTTGGCTGGAGGTGGAAAGCTAGATTCCTATCTGTTTCCATTGGAGCTGTAAAGATCATAGTAAAGATAAACAAACGTCTAACCTTACTTTATCGTCTCAAATGTCGTTCATGTTGTTCTTGCACCTTGAGCCACAACAGGACGACACTTTTAAGTTGTAGTTTCACACTTATAATCACTACTTTTAGTTTAATCTTATTTCTCTTGCTCACTTCTTGCCTCCAGCTGATGTCACTGATGATGTAAGCAGCGAAAGGGTGTATATATTTATCATTTTAACTGCTTGTCACAGAGACGGAGGGGAGAGAGAAGAGAGAGGGAGAGAATTTAAAGTCCCACCACTAGGAGGTGCCAAAGATAAATCTATTTCACAGCCACAGTGCAGATTCAGAGATAAACTACAACCAAACAGCCCCCAAAAAGTGAATTATTATGCTTTTATGGAACATTACCGCTCGTGAAACTTCAGTATGGACTGAAGGTTCAAACCATGACACAAGTCTTAGCACAGAGAAACTGGAAACCCTTTGACCAAAACAATCTGCTGTCTTTCATTCACCTTTGGGGGTCAGTGGAAAGTGCAGTTCTCCTTTCCCAACACGAGAGCCACTTCAATTGAATCAGCACCATCCTGTATAACAATTTTAACAGGAGCCATTCTCGATTGGTATTACTGTGTAAATGTTATTCACACTGTAAGATCAATCTCTTTCCAGGTTAACTAATGTGGATTTACAAACATGAAACAGTTCAAAATAATTCTAACTATTCAATATTTTTGCCCATTGTCTAAAACATAAAATAAAAAATTGGTTAGAGGGTATGTAGACCAACTTAAGCTGGACACACACACTAGAGGATTTTTAGGAGTGGCTCAATAAAAACTTTCTCTCATGGCATGATTTGTTGTGGGACTCCTCATGTGTGTGTATGTATGTCCTCATGTCTGTCCTTAAGTGTGTGTGGTCTGTGCACAGATCTTTAGTCTCAAAAGATTTAAAATCCTGTAGTGTGTGGCCACCTTTAGTCTTATGAGCTTTGTAATTTGAACTTTGAGGCACCAGTGGTTCTCAACTGATGGTTCGGGTCCCAAAAGTGGGTCACGGAACCGTTTTTAGTGGGTCGCGAGCTTTTCTTGGTGAACATTTTTAAATATTTATTTGCTAAAAATACACAAAACATTCCTGAGTCATTATTTTGATCATAATTTTAGCTTTATAGAATCATGTCATTCTTATTCAACTATAATTTGTCAGAAAATACAGCGTTTTACAGCCGTTATATCCTGAATTTAGTTCAATCAATCAATGTATTCATCTTACAGTCCGACACACGAAAAAAACAGATCAAAAAGGAAATGTCACAATCAGCACAGATGTAATAGTTGGGTCGTGGCTTGCCATTACACATTCATGGTTAAGTTCAAACAAGCTTATATTAAAAATGTATTGGGCAAAAAGATACTTTGAGTTTAGTAGTGAAGTGTAAAACCTTTGAAAAGTTTAATTTGAACTACAATAAAAAGCACACATTTCTTCAAGCCCCTCATTCATCTAAGACTTTGTTAATAATAATATCATAATGTTGTTTGAAATAGTTGTCCTTTTTATTCCACAAGCTCATACTGTAACGACGATGTGACTCAACCTTTTATCATGCGCTGTTGTGTAAACATTGTAATCCTGTAATGTTAATCAGATTAAAAATGATAACATAATATTGAGAGCATCTCCATGACCTCACTGTATAACTGCTCAAACAGCGGGCCACCACCGCTGCCCTCGATGGCACCCTACATTGTATTACTCCTTTTTTTGTAACCTAAACTCTTTGTAGCCTTTATTCTGTTGCGTTCGGGTCATTCAGTGAGTGGCTTCAGTTTCAAATAAAAAAAATATTGTGCGAGGTGTCCCAAGAGTGCTCTAAAGCTCTGCCGGGAAGTGTAAAAGATAGGCCTATTAGGTATTTGGATTATATTTCATTAAAACTAACCCATGCACCTTGTTCCTGGTTCACTTTTAGTTGTGGATTTTTTTCATTAATTGTATTACTATAGTTTGTATTGGCCTGTTTGAAGTATTAAATATTGATAATGATATAGTATGGGCTGTGGACTGAATCTGGATTAAACAGGGACTAAACCAAGAAGCAAACCGGACTAAAGCAGAGACTGAAATCAAGGTCTAAACCAGGACCAAACTAAAATGGACTAAACCAGGGACAGAATGAAACGATGATTTACCAGGACTAAACCAGGACTAAACCAGGTCTAATCCCAAGGACTCGATCAGAATGTTTTTTTTTGGCTG
>OMNZ01129562.1:27833-41337 GCA_900303255.1 Lesueurigobius sanzi | reverse complement strand
GCATGTCAAAAGATCATCAGACGTATCGGATTTAGGACCACATATCCAAGTGGCCTGGGGCGCATTTGAAAAGATCTGATCTGTGCCGTTCAGACTGTCATAAAAAGATCAGAGACAGGTCGTATAAGGTGAATAACAATCACAACAGACCACAACAGAGCAAACTTTTTACAGCTGCTTTCTCGTTTTTGTGTTAATTAACTTGGGAATAAATTTAAGACCACAATAAGAGCCGTTTTTTAAGGTGTGCACTCGCGTTTCTCACTAGCACTAACCAGAAGTGGTCATTTCTTTGCAGAGCCTGCCTTTCCCAAAGACTACCCCACCGGCTGCTTACTGGGCTGCGTGAACGTGACCGACTGTCTCCCTCAAGAGCAGTTCAGCGAGCAGGTGAGTGATCTACAGTGTTTCCCAATCTTTTGAGTCAAGGCACCCTTTTTTACAAAAGAAAAATCACAAGACGGCCCACTAAACAAAGATGTGACAAAAAAGTATATTTTTTTAAAATAAAGTGTCACATTTATTTAGTATGATATCTGTGCTTAGAACAAAATGCTGAATTTCTTGCAGGAATGGAGGAGAGACACACACAAAGATCATATCACAAAAGTCATACATCAATAACCCAAGAGTCTTATTGGCAGCTTGACTGTGGGCTGCTTTGTTTTTTTTTTGCGTTATTCCGCAAATTGGTAGAGCCTGTAATTGTTCTACCTGACCGCTACATGCCGATCAGGTGAAATTTCTATGGCACCCCTGCTGATTTCCTGTGGCACCCTGGTTGGGGAAACGCTGATCTACACAACAAATACGTCTGTGCAAAAACATTAAATTTAACAAGAAATATCTCCTCTTCTGCGAAAACAACAGGCGATCTACTATACTTTGTAAAGTCAGAACTTTACAAAGTTGTAAAGTTAGAACTTTACAAAGTCCGTTCAGAATGATACGCAATTTGAGTGTTCAGACATCTGCATTTAAGCGCAACGTTTCAAATCTGCCATTCGTGCAAAGACGGTTCTTCTTTAGAAGAGAAAGGAGGAGCGTATGGCTGGCCAGGCTAGTATGTAACATTCAATTTATGTAATTTATTATTTAGCAAATTGTGTCAAACAAGACTTCAAAAAGCACTAAAATTGGCTAAAATTGAACAAAAATGTCAGGATTTTGCAAAAATGTGTCTTTTTCAATCAAAGACTTTCGCACTATATTGTGGCTTCTTGTGAAACGTATGTTCACCTCATATTACAATACAATTTTTTTTGTGATATACAGTATTGTGCAGCCATATTTTAAATCTAAATATAGTGGTTTCTTTTCTTGTGACTTCTTCTTTGGTGTAAAAGTATGAACTTGGAACATGATATTGTCAATAGCCTATAATTAAATGATATAATTTAAGTCTTTTGAATATATTTTGAACCCTCCAACAGCCTAATGTTGAAGTAGACCTACTCTAAAAGGGTTTGGTGACCCCTGTTCTTTTCTACTCATTACGCCCATGAACATGTTTACAACAATATCTCATGGTAGTCAAAGAATCAAGATTACAGTGTGCTATTTAGATACAAGAATATTTGATACCTACCTTCTTTTTATTGTGATGGGAAAACAATAAGCAGTTTGTGTAAAGGAGTGTTTGCAGTGTGTCCTGTACCCAGCAGAGGGCGCCCTTTACCTTCTTTTCCATGAATGATATTTAAAACTAACTCTAGGGGCAGCATTGACTCAAAAAGCCTCTTCACAGTCGTCTGCACTAGGAATTCTACAGAAAAACCTCTTCTTGTCTGCTTTGTTGTGTTGAATATATTTTTGAGCATATAGCTATATTGTCTCCTCTTCATTTGAGTGATTTATCACATGGTGTTTGCTGTTTGCCTTAGAGGGGCAGTTATAGCAATCTTTGCCATATTTACAACTGTGTGTTTATTCAGTATATCATTGTTATTGATTTATCAAAGTTTAAAGCAGAGATCATCTCTGAATGGTGCTATCACCTAGGGCTGCCTGAAGAACATTTGTTTCTATTAATATTTGTTTCTCTGTATATGACACCCAGCAGTAATACATGGCACTGACACGGGCATAATGGCCATTTAAATTTGAAAATGCATATTTAAAGGACGGGTCAACTATGATTTAACATTTTGTCATGTGTCATTCCCTCAATGGAAACATACCTGAGTAGTGTTTTTTAAGCCACTCTCGCGTCTTTGATTCTCCCCCGTATGTGTTATGTTATGCAAGAGGAAAATGCAATCGATCAAATAGCACAAACCTTAAAGCAGAAACAATTATAACTTGTTCATATGTAACCAAGCACTATGTTGGCATCTGTGTTAATATTCTGTGAGAATGGGAAGGTAAATGTTTAGCAAAACAAAGCTAGCTTATTAGAAACCGCCTGTTTTCGGTTTGAGACCCACTCTGAGAATACAAACAATGTTTTCTTTGTTTGGAAAGCCTTTAGAAAACATCTAACACTAACTGAAAATTGCATGATGAGTTGTTAAAATATAGTACAGAGTAACCTTCACCTGCAGCTGAATTCTCGTTGTTTTTTGTGAGTTCACAAACGCACGAGAATCCATCTTGTATCACTCCTGCCTTACTATTTGCCAGTGGTTTGGGTCAGTCATGTGGTTGATATCTGGGTGTTGCGAACGCAAGAAAGTGCTGAGCCGAAGCAAAATAAACATGTCAGCGCTGGAGAAACCTGTTTTAGCGGAGCCTACCATTTTCTTTTTGAAAGGATAACGAGAGGGGTGCTTTGTGCATTTTTGCGAATATGGCGTCGTTTTTCCCAATCAGATCAAAGTATTCTGCTGAATGTCCCTCCTTTCCCCAAACAGTTTTGATGGAGCAACCCCAGATTGATATTGTGGAGAACTCTGAGTGCTACTCAGTATCAATCTGACTCTTGCCAGGTTAAGTACAGAGGGGCAGAGAGGTGAAATTAAATCTAAAAGCTTGGCGAAAAGCAGGAAGTAGTTCTTGCTGTGCATCAAGCAGCATGAGCGTAGGGGGGTTGTCCGCACCTAATAAAACTGTGCTGAAGTCGCCTTTCCTGTTCCTGTGATGTGTCTTATTATTACCTACAAAAGCATTATACACCCGTTTTTTAAAATTTTGAAAGAAAAGATATAATTAAAGTTTAATTTCACTGCAGCCCTCTCGATGGTAGTTGTGCTGTCTTTGAACATTCATAAACATTCAGATCGGTGCTCAATTAGTTTCAGAAAAATACGCCCTCTATGCAAGCCTTTGTTTAGATTACATTTTTAAAGAATTTGAAATATTCTAACATTTTCACTATCAGACGTCTGTATTGTCACACATAGTAACTAATAGTATGTCATTTCCGCTTTTGGTAAGGTGCTAACTGCGACCGTTGAAATCGCAGCCCTGCTATTTCCCATCATAGCCTTGAAATATGCAGCGTCCTCCTTAAGTGATTGGCCTCTGGTGTACATGTCTGAGCCAGTGAACACATGTCTCATTTGTGGAGAGTTGTGTTCTTTGTTATAGGAATCCGTAGCCGCTCCACGGTTTAGCTTTTGGGGACTGCTGGGGGCTGTAAATCTCCAGGCTTTTGTACTGTGTCCTCATTCTCTCCTGCGCCACTCATTCCAGCCGGGGCAGTAAAATCAGGTTTGCTCTCTGTGTGACTGCCCTTTCATCCCCAGCAAAAGTCTGTGTATGTGGTGTGGGGGTGAGCGGGCGGCCATAAATAACACCCCCACTGTGTGCACGCAAAGTCCCCGCGGGAAAGGAAAGGGTTTGATTTTCATTCCACTTGTAATTTTTGTTTTTCCATCTAAACATGAAAATATGTTTTTATGGTGAATGTTGTCCTAAAATGCAATACTGTACTTTGGCACACATTTGGATAGCTTGTGCCAAATGGGCATATCACATACAAAAAGGTCCACAGAACTAAAATGGAGTAGAGAGATTTTTTCATCTCCAGCAACTAGAAGATCACGGCTTTCTAATGAGATTACCCACAAGATAAGATAAGAAGAACATTTTACCCTATAATTAGAATGAACTATGAGCATTTATTTTATTCCGGGTTTTTTTTTATCATTGAAAAATACCTAAAACTGCCCAAACAAGCATGTGTCTCCCTAAGAACTGACTGTAACTTTACTGGGAGCGGGGACGCCTCCAGCTTGACTAAAAGCAGACAAATTTTATTTAAAGATGAGATGAGATGAGACTTTATTGATCTCACAACGGAGAAATTTACTTGTTACAACAGCTCTTAAGATAAGATCACACAGGGGGGGGTGCAAAAAGTCATGAAATGTGCCATCAAAGAAGAAAATAAGTTTGCAAACATGTAATAATAATTATAATAGAGTAGAATAAAATAAATGTCTCTTAGCATGTATCAATAGAGTGTTTAAACATCCCTTATGTACACTGAATAAAATTAAAATAAACTCTGGGTTGCTCTAGAAAAGGAATATCCAAAGAATAAAAAACGTAAATTGAACAGGATGTGATACTGTATCAGAGTTGTCAGTGCAGATATACAGTACAATAAATGTTTACATTCAGGTGGTTGGTTGATAAAGTGACATTGCAGGGATTGTAAACACAGAGGTTATTGCACATATTAAGTATTGTTATTGCACATAGAACTATACAGTAGAATTGTGCAGTCTAACAGCGGTGGGTATGCAGGACCTGCGGTTGCACTGAGGGTGTCTCCGTCTGTCGCTGAAGGAGCTGCTCAGCTCCTCTACAGTCCTGTGCAGTGGGTGAAAGGTGTTGTCCATGATGGATGTGAGCTTGGCCAACACCCTCCTCTCACTCACCTCCTCCATAGAGTCCAGTGGGCCCCAGGACAGAGCTGGCCCTCCTGACCAGCTTGTTCAGTCTCTTCCTGTCCCGTTCAGTACTGCTCAGGGGATGCATCACAATACAATATTCATTACAGAATAGTATCATTTTAGTGAGCAATTTGGGGTTCAAGACGTTTGTGCACAGGACTAAAAGAGGAGGGTTAAGATGAAGAAGTATTGACACAACAAACCATTTAATTTACTTGCTCCCTCTTTCATTGCTCACAAACAAAAATCTGTTACAGGGCCTTTAAGTAAAGAGTCAGTTTAGCCTTATTTGTCTCGTATGTTGTTGTGATGTTGTGGCACATAGCTGAGCAGATTTACTGTCCCGCACTGGGCTGGCAGCTGTGGCTGGTTAAAAGAGACAGTCATTATTCTTCAGCTCCCTCCACAAAACCTGCCCCCAGTCGTGTCGGCCATGTTTGAAAAGCCACTTTGCTTGCAGCATTTGAGTAGTGTGTTTTCAGTTTGGGCAATTCTGCTGACCCTGGAGTAGTGATGAGATTTGATTCTGTTTCTGGCTCGGTTTCTTTGGATCTCTTTTGTCAATCTATACTTCACCTGGTTTTGTTCCTTAGGTCTGGTTTGGTCTTTGTTGTTTGTGTTGTCTTTTTATATATACTGTGTATATATATATATATGTATTTGTTTAGTTGTTTGAAGTGTTTAATTCCATAAATGTATGCAGCCCCATTCATTCATTAATTTGCAGCAAGTGAGAAAAGCGTATGATTATATCCAATAATGCAAATGCTTTCAGCCGGAGCCATGTATATTCACTATTCGAATGAATTAATTTTGCTCGAGAAAGCAGTGGGAGGCTTTCATCCAACCCCCCTCTGCCTCACATGACCACATTATAGCAATGGCAGAGTTTGTGAGTGCGAATGTGGGACAATGGTGGAAGCCCATGGCTACAATCCGGATTGGCGTGTTTGCATGCGTTCGCATGTGCATGCACTGTCCCAACCAAATAAACAAAACAAACAAACAGGCCACGGCAAATGGCGGCAGGAGGACCAAATCTGGCCCGCCAAACAATCCGATCTGGCCCACTGGCAATGTCCCATGATAAGAAACACACCGCTAATACTACTGCGGCTACAGTGGCTACCGCTAACGTCCACTGCATCTTCTACTTTCACTAAGGAGGCGATCAGTGTTGGGTATCGTTTTAAAAGTAACTAGTTAAGTAAAGCGTTGGAGTACTATCTATATAAAGCTTTTATTTTGCGTAATATTTTCTGATGCTGAAAGCTCAATTTCACAAACCAAGCCGCCGCAGAAGCTAAACCTGCAAACAACTGCCTGGTATCAGTAAATGCGGACATAATAGTGTGATAAATCAGCTTCTCTGAGCTTTATTTATGTTTTCATACTGACAAACTACAGGAACAGTCCACAATAAGAGGCATCAACAAACTAACATCGTATGTAACTAGTATGTAGCGAGTTACTCCTAACACTGGAGGCGATGCATCTGCTAAATACATAATAATCACAAAGAAAGAACTCTTGTCAACTTTGCAGTACTTCCATTTGTGGAACTTGTGCTAACAAGTGTTAGATTGTGGTAGAAAAGTCTGTCCTTTTGTTTTGTGCACATTACAGGAGGCATATCATGCTAAATTGACTTTTTCTTGCTTTTAACCATGTTATAATGTTCCTTCGTCAAAAACAGACCTGGAGCAGTATTTCACTTCATTCACGAACTTTTGAAGCGTTGGTCCATTCATGTTGACTTCTGCAGCGCTTGGTTTTCTACTTCATGGAACAATTACGTAATTGTTCAAACCCCTAAACTGGCCTCCACATTTTTAATGTCAAGAATCCAATATTCGATAAGTTCTGAGCTGTGGACACAGATTTTTACCATGCGATTCCCACTCTTGGCTGTAGGGGGTGTTCTGTCGAGACCTCCCCCCTCGTCGAGATGTGCTTCTGCGCATGCTTAGAAGCAGGCCTCCCGCTTTAAGATATACAAGCCATCAAACTTTGCATCCCCAGCTTTTCTTTATGATGAACAGAATATATTTGAGTATTTTGTAATGCTAGCTTTGGGTGAACGCACGTGCAATGCAAAATGCAGTATCAAAATGTATTTATCGAGATATGCACCCCTTTATGTCATTATAGACCAACTGTGAATAATTATGGTTAGGACATTTTGACAAAGAATTTAATGATCGAGATATGCACCCCATGAAAATGTAATGTTACAGACCAACATGCTACTTTCAACAAAAACAATACATAATGCTAATGTATAATACATAGGCTACGTAAGCAAGTGGATTGCTACATGTTATGTATGTGAAAATGTTGCCAAAAAGCAACTTTTAGGGCGTTCAATAGATTTAACAAAATAACTTGAAAATACCAATGTGTATGTAATCATAATCATGGTCACATTCGCGATGGAAAGCTTTTCTTTAGGGGTGCAAATTTCGACAAGAATAGTGGGGGTGCACATTTCGACAAGGGTGCATGTCTCGACAGAACAGGGGCACTCCAGGCCAAAGCCTCATCAGCCCCACCAATACTATTGTTGAGCGTGTCATCCTCACAGAGGCATTATTTGAATTTATAAAATGTAAAATGCTTGCTTTTTTATATTTAACAGCGAGCGAGACTGAGATAATGAGACAAACAAAAGTCTCCCAAAAGCTATCTGTTAGCGTTGGAGTGCATTTCTCCTATTTATTGGTATTCCCTTAGTCAACTAAATGTATTGGCTCTGCTTTTCCGGTAGGGGTGCTGTCGTACTAAAGTTCCCTCACAGTTCAGCAGACCCAGCAGGATTACCATCTGCTCGTCTCGTCTCGACCCGTCCCTTCCCTCATTACAACCCGACTGGTGTATTGATCCGGCCTCTCCATAATCTGTTACACCAGTCAGACCCCCTCCCCCCTGTGGGCTGCTGGTAATTGGCTGTTGGTGGCATGGGGGGTGGGACATTCAAAGGGCCTCTTGTACAACTAGTGCCAAAGATTTTAACAGACTTAGTGGAGCAGTGCATTGACTTGCTGCTTGTTAATGTAATGCATCAACAATTTAAACTTTAATGTAGATAATAAGCCTCTAAGCAAAACATAACGTGGCATTTTTCTCCCATCAGTCAGTCAGTTTAACTGCCTATTATATGGTATAAGCTTCACCAGACAGCATATGCCTTTCATATTAAATTTCAGTGTTTGGTATTTTCTGAAGATAAATGAAGTGAATGAAACCATTTAATACAGTTCTTAACTAATTTAGTAGACCACCGCCCAGTATAAGGTGTTTGCCACTGCTGCTATAATTTAACAGTATTTCTGTTTACCAAAATATCTTTTTATGTTTCTACTTGACGAAGAAAAAGGAATCTGGAGCTGGATCTGCTAGACTGGCCAAGCCAAAGTCCAGACTTGAACCCCATTGAACAGATCTGGGATTTGGTGAAATCAAAAATTGATCAGACCAAAGTCTCATCCAAAGCAAGTCTCTGGGAACAGCTACAAACTATTTGGAACTCAATCATAAAAACACTTTGCAAAATTACATAAAAACAATGGCAGCAAGAATGCAAAGGTGTCCATTGACATTTCAGGTTATCATTTGTCAACAAGGACTATTTTGCTATTCCAATTGGTTATTAAGTTTTTGATATATTACTTAGTTATTTATGTTTTCTTGTTTTCATGACAGGTGGTCTAATACATTTGTAACACTGTAAGTGTCATGTGATATTTAATCAATAACAATCCATCAATAAATAGAAAGGGCTGCACAATTTTAGGTGGAAAAAACTGTAATTGTAATTGCTCATTGAGTATTGTCACTTGTGAGCCAAAAAGTGTGGCCACCCTGTTTTCAGATATCAACTGCTCCTCTATTCTCACTGTGGTCAATGCGCAGCAGGCTTTATACAGGGCTCGAATGGCACCATCAGCATCCTCCTGTGGTGAAGAAATGGATTGGATCAATCCCCTGTCTTAATAGGGGCCTGATTGGCCTGTGTTTGAAAGGCTGCCACCCCAGCTGCAGGCGTGTGTCAGAGAGCACAGAGATGTATTGGACAGCTCTGCTCAAAGCGCTGCCAGCAGCCCTTCATTGCTCTATTGATTCTTATTGAGTGGCCAGCCGCCCAAAAGCGTGAGGATTTTGTTTGTGCTTGATGTGCTCATGCTTTTCCAACAGCTCTGTGCATTCCAGCCTGATGAAATGTTGTTGACATAGTAATGCTATCAGCATGTTTCAACATTTAGACAAAGATTTTACAGTACAATCTGGAAAGTCCAATGTTTAGCAGATAATCCTGTTATGATAACCTCCTGGCAGGGGCACAGCAGCCATTGGCACTGACCCTTTGCGTCTATTGAATTGTATCACATAAAGATTATACCTTCTACGTGTGTACAGTTGATGACATGTAAATCAGGTTTGATTAGATTGCATAAAATATAACTTTATTGTTCTCACAGTGGAACAATCACTTTGCATGCCAGTTCTCAATGCACGTAAGATCAATGTGAAACTGCATGTTGCCTGCACCATTTTGTTAACCTTTAATCAGAAATTTTATTCACCTTATTCGACCCCGCCCACTTTTGTTGTGCATTTTCTCTTTGTGCTAGTACTTCCTGTGAGCTGGGCTTCCATTGCTGTCAATCCAGTGCAACAAAATGGGAATAAACAAAAAACTCAAAAGGAAATAATTTTGTTGTGGCCTCAGGTTTATGTCAGAGTGGAATGATGAAGAAGTGCTTACTAAGATTATTTTAGGCGTTCAATCACTTTATGTTGTCCCTCTAATTGGCTAATTGACTGTGAGGAACTATAAAAGACCGAAGCTGATGGATGGGCTGAACGATTTTGGAAAATATTCTAATAGCGTTTTTTTACCCTCAATATTGCGATTTAATATGCGATTATTTTTTCAAGGTCCTCTTTAGGGCTGAACAATTTTAACAAAAAATAAATGTAAATATAAATTTAAAGCACTTAAAGTGACTGCAGAAATATTGCACTTTTGACCTGGGGAAGTCTGAGAGTCGCAGTTTTATTTTGTTTTATTCAGATGTGATTTTTTTCTGCATTCATGTGCATTTTAGAAAATAAATTATATTTTCAGCTGGTCCTTTAGCTGCCATCTGTGTTTTTATAATTTATTTATTAGGAGAGAGCAAAGGATATGACCATAAGACAGTGTCAGTGCCCTCTGCTGGACAGGTGTGGAATTTCTTCCTTTTTCAATCTTGGCTGCCCCCTAGTGGCTGGACAGAGCATTTCAGAGAATTTCATAACTCCTGACAGGAATGGGCTAGAGACTTACTTTTTTGTTTGTTTTTTTCCACATATCGCATACATCGCTCTGATTTGCAAATTGCATTGTGTAAAATCACGATATAATTGCAAATTCTATAAATCGTTCAGCCCTACCGCCAAGCGAACACCGCTGAACTGATGAATGTAACCGGACCGCAGAGGTGACATTAACTGAAAATTCTGAAAATGACAGACTATTTTGAGTTCTGACAGAAAATTTTGAAGGCTGTCCATCATTGAAAGGATTGAAAATCAAGCCATCATCCCTTTGAGAGTTTTAAGACGATGCAGTTTCCAAATTCATGTTCCATGTTTCTGCTCACTAATTATACAGTATTTTGATTTGCATCCATGTATCCTGTAATCTGTGTTTTCTTGCATACATAATATAGGTACATATATAATGAGAGATGAATTAATTAAGGAAAAAATAGCTTGCAACTCTGTTCTTCAAAATGACTGAGAAAAAGTATCCCTAGCGAAACCACTGCCAGAGCGTATTTAATTAACTGTTGCACAGTGAACAAAAACAATGTTGTTATATCGTAGGCAAAAATTCTTCAGTCTTCATCTGTACTCTGTAGTTGAAATGTAGGACGTTTCGATCTTACTCCAAAGATCGTCATCAGCTACTGAAGGCCTGGAGCACGAAGTGGGTTTATAAAGCTAGTAGACCAGCAGGAGGAGCCTCTAAGCCCCTCCTCTCTTAATGCTAAAGGTAAAGTACTTAACGAGGGTCCATTGTCCCCCTGAGCTCCTCTCTAAGTCGTTGATACTGCCTATGGCCCTGCTGCTCTCAGTAGTCCAGGCTCATTTACATGACAACGAGTAGGTTTCGCTCTGAGGTTGTTATGGCCAATTGGTTTTGGTCTGTTGTTATGTTTTTATGTTGTTATATGTTGCTTATTGATGATTGACGCTTGTGAGTTTATTTCCAACCCATTCTTTTTACGTCAGCATTTGAAAATACTGTTTGGAGGGGTATCCAGCTATTCTCCCTAGTCCTCCATGCACATGAGAACCCCTTGCTCTTCAGCGCAAAAAGGCATTCTTATCCATAAGCCTCACTCATAGTCTGCTGCGTTTTGTTGAATCTCCAGTTTAATATGTTTCACTGGTCTGTTTTATTTTCTCATTGTGCCAAGTTTTATTGCATCGCCTGTCGCTTCAATCACCATGCACCAAATGCTTAACGATAGCACCAAACCAGCTCACACGCGAGAGCCTACTGGGACTATTTGATGGACATTATGAAGCAGACACAGATCTATCAGGACGAGAACTAACCTGAAGTGCAGCTTCACGTGACATCAGGTATAATCTTTCGCTCCTTCATGGGCCACTTTAGTCCGAACTGTTGTTTAGTTTGACATAAATAGTTTTCCATGATGTGGTAAAGGTAAAGCTTCGTGACAGTTTCTGCTCGTTGCTTGGTAAATTGAGACCCACTTTTTAGGGTCGGGTGGGTTGGGTTTGATTTTCAACGGGTCGAGTTGGGGCAGGTCAGAAAAAAAAGCCGACCCGCTCTTCACTAACACAGACACACAGCTGTTTAAAAATGGTCGATGAACAGTTAAGTGCAGAATAAAAAAAACCTTGAATTGGAGAGGGAGAGACAGAGACAGAGATATTAACACGCGACTTTTTCAAATTTTGTCGACTAGTCCCACAGAAGTCGACTAGATGACTTCTCCGTTTATGCCCTACTCCATGTCAGTATCTTTTCCATCGTCAGGCTCCACACAGTGAGCTGCTCCCTGGATGTTTTATGCATACCAGCACCGCGGGCTCCAACCACTTCAGAGCGCAGCCGGCCCAGCCACTTAACTGCTAAAAGAAGGCCCGGTTTGTGTGGAATTCCATTTGAGCGAGCTCTCCGCGTGACCTCCCCAGCCGCTTGTTAGTCCGGCTGGGAGCTCGCACCGATGCCTGCGCTTCCTTGTGTGGTAATGTGATATTTATATGCTGAGAGCCATCCTGCCAGCAACGCCAAACACGCCACTCCCATGCACGCACACCCACACAGGCCCGTTCTGGACACATTCCAAAAAGCAAAGGAAGTCAGGCAATGCTATTTTCTACCTTCTAGCTTTGACTCTGAAACACTGTGTGAATCTCTACTGTGGCTGCTTCCTTGGGCTTCCTGGGCCCCTCCCCCTTCCACTTAGAAAAAGTCATGTTTGAGCCCATTTTCACACAGCATGTTGTACAGGTCACGGTTGTGAATGTGGGGAATTCAGGCTGCTTTCTGCCAGTGAAGATAAACTTGCATGTGCTGAGTGTAAGCCTTTGTCTTTGAAATGGTATTTTCAAGTGGCAAGACACAGCGAAAACATTTTTCATGCAGTGGTCAATTTTGAGATTTTACTTTCCCCTTAACATCTTACTTTCAATGTCTAAGAAATAAAAGTAGCCCAAACTCACTAACTTTAATGACGTTTTAATGACCAACATTTGTATATACCTTTTTGTTGTTTGAAGTATGAAGTTTAGTTTATTTAAAGGACAATGTGCAGTTACATTAAAAAGATGGCTGCACCAGAGTTAGCACAATGCTTCTTTCCATCCATAGTCCCCAACAATACAATCATTAAACATTTTGGGGTTTCTGGTAAGTTTTTGGTGCAAAACCCTAAAACCATTGACCCTGGAGCATCATAAACGTCACTCTGCTGGAAAGCAAAGGCACCATACTATAACTGCCTAGCCTGACCAGCCATACACTCCTCCTTTCTGCTTAAAAGACAAACCGTCTGGACGGCTGCTCGCAGCCTATCGTTGCACGAATGAGCGACTATCGGACCAATCGTAGAGGCAGATTGGAAACGTGTATTGCGTATCATTCTGAACGGACTTTGTGAAGTTCTAACTTCTTATTAAAATAGTTTAGTAGATCGCCTGTTGATTTGGCTGAAGAGTATGATTTTTCATACTTATTTCAGTGCGATATTTCTTGTTAAATTTAATGTTTTTGCACACGTTAAGCCGCCATGTTGGTCGGACCATACCTTTCTCTGATTGGTTAATCGATCTGTCAATCACGCCCTTCTGAACTGACAGAGAGTACGCTCATGCCCAGACTACATGCCTTGTAAAGCGTGTAGTCTGGCTGGCCAGGCAACTAACTGCCCATCAGAGGTTACATTAATTGAAAATGATCTGTCAATGACAGAATATTGTGAGTTCTGACAGACAATTTTGAAGGCTGTCCTTCATTTTGAAGGATTGAAAATCAAGCCATCGTCATCCCTTTGAGAGTTTTACACACGTCTTAACACATGTTCCATGATTCTGCTCACAAATCATATTTAGATTTGCGTCCATTGATACGATTATCTCTG
>OMNZ01129562.1:0-17109 GCA_900303255.1 Lesueurigobius sanzi | reverse complement strand
CACATTATCCTGTGCTTTGGTTCATGTCAGAGCACAGCGAGTGCCGCTCCTCCACGTTATTAACGGAGCTCAAAGCATGTGGCTAATTTGCATATTGCTTTCATTCTAAACTAAAACACACAATGTTAGAGCTTGCTTTTTTTTTACATTGAATATTTTAAGGGCAAAGTTTTATATTTGAATTTTTAATTGCCGCGAATAATGTGATGTGGGTGTATTTGAAATGCAACATTTTCATTTTGAATGTAAAACACTGAACTGAAAATTTAGTAACTGAAGTTTGGAGACAAATTAAAATTCACAATGTGATGACACAAAAAATCTATTCTGTCTCAATCATTTATAATTTCTCTTCAACAGACCAGTGTGGCAATGTTTTCCTTACCTGACAGTTTCGACTGCTTATTGCCTGCAGTCTTCCTCAGAGTTGGTCACATGATGTTGCTGTGACGTTTTTAGGACTATCCTCGCTCAATGATTCTTCAACATTTTAATTTGATTTGGTCGGTTGTGCTTTTTGCGATTTTCCTGAAGAAACTGTAGAGCATCGTTTTCTCTTGTGCCCTATAACAGGTGGATTTTGGAGTGATATTAGACATTAGTTATCTCTTAAAATTGTGAATATTCCTAGTTTTAAATATGAATATATTTTGTATTTTCTTTGAAGATTTGGAAAATCCTATATCTGCCATTGTAAACATTATTTCTCTTGCAAAAATACCTGCTATAAAACACTAGACACTCACCCCAGTTTTGATCACTTGATGAATGAATTCAAATTATGTTTTTATTCATTGAGACTTCTGAAATCCAAGTTTGCAAAAAAGTATCTGCAATGTTCAAGTATCTTGTATTTAAAATTACCCTTGTGTTTTTGCTCCATTGTTTACGTTTTATGTGCCTTACATTTTTGTACAGTCCCTACGTTCATTCATCAAGACTTTGTACTTTGTCATAAAAAAAAATAAAACCTGCGCCAGTCTGACACCACTCTGCAATATTCTTCTACTTCTGGATTACCCATAACTCTTCCTTAATAAAGAGGAGCATGGAGCATGGAGATGGACTGACTGAACGCAGCTGCAGCACCACCTTTCACACAGTCACATGTCCATAAACTCCTCTCTCCTCCTCCAATACAGCATTATGAAATCAAACGCCTACTGGGAAGTGGTTTGTTACCTTCCTCAAAACACTGGTCCTCACGCTGACACCACCAAGCGGAATTTGTGGCACTGATAAAAGGCCTGGGCTGTGGAAAATAAGACGTTTTAATGCGCCGACTCCCAGGAATGTCTCTTTGAAGTGGAGCTGGGAAGGCAGACTTGGTAATTGTCTCCAGGGGGCTTGGCTCGAAGTGTGCACAAGTGAGAGAAACACTGCCTTCGAGACTTTCACAGTTCAGTTGAAACATTTACAAACACACTCTTTTGCTGGTGAGTGTTGAGCTCTCTTTGGTTGACTCTACATTTCAGTTTGGATTTGGAAAATGATGTAGTTTTGCACCATGGCCAAGTCGTTACCAAAGTGTAGAACTTGTCCTCTGTCTAAAAAACACAAACACATAGGATAAACTGTCCAGCTCTACATGCGTTTCAGTCGTGTGACCTCAGTGGTCAGGTACGCCATTTTGTAGCCTGCTGGCTAGTGCAACAGTGTATGCCTGTTTTATATCTATGGTCTGCACTGACTGAACCCAAGATGCTACATTCGAAAAAAGCCTGCCGCACGTTAGTTAATGCTGCTCACCAGTTACAAGCACAAACCTCTCCACGAGGACACCCTGAAGTACAGTCTAAACATCTAGCCTTGGTACAACATATTTCACAGTGTTTACTGTGTAGAGGCTAAATGCGCTAGCCGCTACAGCGCTACATGCTAGCTGCTTTTGCAGCCTAAGCACAGTCGCTGACTGAGGCTCTGTTGACACTACAAACAATACAAATCACAGTAGGGTTGTCTGTTACCTCTTTGATATGTTAATTTAGTCTCAGGAATGGAAATAGATCTTTGGCCTGTGTGGGAGCCTCCTGCTCTGTGCGCCCTGGTTGGTGTCACTAGCTGCGTCTTTGCCTTGTAAACAAAGCCATGCAGTATTTGTTTATTTACCCATGTGCTCTCTGGGGCCGTCTTTTTGTGATTATTTTTGTTAGCATTCATGACATGGACATACAAATACTGTGGTCAATCAATTGATCTTTATTTACCTCCTGAGTGAGCAGTGATACTGTATTAGTGATGGTATTGTATTGTAATGTTGCATAATTCCGCTTCGGGCCAAAAAATGGTGGCCACAACTATGTGTGATGTCATTGGAATCGCATGTATAGGTACGTGGTCTCGTAGTAAATGTTCTGTGGAAGGTTCCCTGTGGTTGCTGTCATGTTATAAATAGTCAAGTGGTCACATTTATATACAGTAACTATTTTCAAGCTGTTTTAGGATCAAAGCGCTATACTTCCAGGAACCACCTGGCTCACCTAGTTTGATCCGGGTAAGGCATGTGGAAACAAAGGACAAAGCGGGTAGACCAGGCACTGGGCTTGGCCGGAACTGCCAGTGGAAATCCCCCAAGTGCCTCACATCCATTGTACCTACCACCCCCGTTCTCTCTCTCGTGGGGGAAGCGCTCTCCCTTCGCCTTAATGCAGGCTCTGAAATTTCTAGTCCAATAACTAGCTACTTTTGTCATAATGTAACACAATGACCAACGCAGTTACTTTTCTAGCGCAATATTGCGTAACTATAACTAATTACTAATAATTATTTTTAAAGTGATGTTCCCAGCACTGACACTCTGGTAGTCATCTGGGATTCATGGAACCATATTTGTAGCTTTTATTCAGATGTCATTATGGTTTTTAGCAGCATTCAGTCTTCTTAACAAAATGAAAAGTTTTGCTGTGGCTGAAGTTAAAATTAAGTGCGGTTTAGGGGTGGGATTTTGAGGGCTGTGTGAAACAAACATTTCATGTTTTGTTTGCAGTCTGCTCTACACATAAAGACGCACCCAGTCTTTCCCTACATCATTATCCATGCAGTAACGTATTTTAACATTTCAATGGTAAAGGAACTGTTTTCACAAGCCTATGTTATTTCTGGAGCAGCAGGCATTAATCCACTCGTTGAGCTTGTTTAATTTTGTAAAAGCTTTCGAACAGCAGCTGACAGCGTTTGGCTGGAAAGTTGGCGTTTTAGGTGAGTTCACTCTAAAAGGCAGTGGCTGTTGTGATGTGCTCTAGTTTTCTCATTGCCTGAGGGCCACAGCAGGAGGTGAAGTCATAAACAGAACTGAGAAAGTGGAACTGAGCTGTGAGAGCAGTCTAAACAAACACAAGGCTTCACCTGCCAGCAGCACGCAGCTCCACCTACCAATGCTTTTTAAGCCATTTTAGATAGCTTCGCATGTGCAACAGTGGACACAGTAGCAACAGTATCTACTCAAGGAAGAGTCAAAAGGCAAATTCGGATTCAGGAAAATGAAGAACCTTTTAAAGCACCCAGTGAAATTAATCATTAAGTCTAATCAGTCAAACACGTCTGGATTTACTGGTTTAAGACTGATATTTTACCACTAAACATGTAACTTCCTCAGTGCTGGGTTGATGCCTTGTAATTTAGAACACAATAATTTATCTTTGTCTCACTGACGCATAAAAACACAAACCCAGGCCAATACGAACATGCCTAGAAAAGAAATACAACAACAAAAACGAATAGAAAACAATTACCGTATTTTCCAGATTGTATGTCACTCCGGAGTATTAGTCGCCCTAGCTAGCCAAAAATGCATAATGAAGAAGAAAAAAACATATATGTCGCACTGGACTATAAGTCACATTTTTGGGGGGAAATTTATTTTGCCACGAACTCACGGAAACTGTCGACCTTGGCTTGGAAGTCTGCTGGCAGTTTTTGGGACACCGTTGATGGAGAGGCGGTTGCCTTGAATGAAGCGCTAACACCAAGGAGGTCCTTCCCCAAAGTAATTTATATTCCTCACCTTAGCAACTACCTGGGTGTGGAGACTAACTGCACCGTTGACAAGCCTCTCCCGGCTTTATTAAAATTATTCTGAAGCGCCAAGTCAAAATCTAGAGGAAAGAAGCTGCTAAAAAACAAACTATGACGGTAAACTGTGTGCTAATGTTATGCTAACAGCTGCTAAAGTTGTGCTAACAGCGGCTATTGCCATCGATCTGCAAGATCACTGTTTAAAATCGCAGTATATTATTGTGAAATAATATTCTGGTTGGAAGTACCTGTTATTGAAAGGGCTGTCGTCGATCTCCTCTAACAAATCCAGAGGCTCAGTCTGTTCACGTCATGCTAGTACCAGGCCAGCTTGCTTTGACCCAAGGTTGAAGATGATCACGAAACTTGTGCTTGGCTCACCCGGTTTGACCCGGCTAAGGCATGTGGAAGCAAAGGACAAAGTGGGTAGAGCAGGCACTGGGCTCAGCCGGAACTGCCAGTGGAAAAGCCCTAATCGTTGTGAACTTGTTTCTTTAGCTGTGGCCATCTAGCGTTAGCTTTTAGCCTGCGATTAGCTTTTGTTGTTTTCTTCATTGCAGTAAGCGTAACCTACGCTTTTCGCCAGTCCCTTTTGTTCTCGTTTAGTCCAAAATTTCTTCCTGCTGCTCGATTACAATTTCCAGCGGCATATTTCACTTGTAAATGTGCTGAATATGATTTTTGGGGGGCATTTGTGTTCAGTCTTTGCATCTGTCTTGATTGTGCATATACCGGCACACAAACCTATAGTGCCCTCTTGCAGCTGTAGTGTGAAATTATATATTTTTTAATATACAAGTCGCACCTGAGTACAAGTAGCAGACCTTGATGAACAAAAGTGTGACTTGTAGTCCGGAAAATACAGTAAGTACATTTCTGTAGCTGTGGTGTTAAGTTCTCTGCTGCGTACAAAAAGCCAACAGCACAAGGGACAAAGGATGTTTTAAGCCCTATTCACACAGGGTTAGAATTACCTAGGGACCTCAGGTAAAAAGTAAATACTACTGATGTCCTCAGTAAGGCTGGATACTGTTAACGATACCAATATGGTAAAAAATAAACATTTTTAGGTACTTATGGTATTGAGAGAAAAAGGCGTACCGGAAAAATATTTTCCTTTAGAGCACCTGGCCGGTCTGGAGACACCACTAAAGAAAGTTACTGCTGTTTCAGCTGATAAAAGAAATGAAATGAAATAGTCTTATTGTTCTTTTTTATGGTTCTAGCGGACCGATAATTGAGTGTACGTTTTGAAAAAAAGTATCATTCAGGTACCGGTTACATAAACCAAGCATCGTTAAAATACTGATATTGAAAAAAATTAAACGGTACCCATCCCTTGTCTTTAGAGTTACAATTCCCGTGCGACTCTGCCAAGTTGGTAATTTGGAAGGTAAAATTTGCCCTGGTTTTTACCCAGGGTAATTCTGTAAACTCTGAGGTCCATAGGTAATTCTTATCCTGTGCAAACATGGCATAAACACAGCCTTTGTAGCCAGTGGAACTGTGTATCGCCTCCTGGATTTTGGAAGCTCTAACTGCAGGTTCAGAGGGTGGGAGAAGTCTCAGGCAAGAGGGCTTTAGTCAGTGTCATCCTTAGGTCTACATTTGCTCAGTCATGTGCAGAGCAGTAATCCAAGCAAAAGGTGTTCATTCATAAATGAATGCCTTCAGTGAGAATCTACAATGGAAATAATCAGGGAAAAAATCTTTACTGGACAACAAAGCAAGGAGTTGTGTGTGAGTGTGTCTATTACAGTCTCAACCTTCATACTCACTCTTACAGGACTCTCAGTACTACTTGCGGATTTTCAATGGAAAAAAGACAAAACGTTGGCGGTTTTAATCTCACTCGCCTTGTAAATGAAGAATGCTTTTTTTAATATACATTTTTGCTCCCTAAACACTGAGCACCTTCACCACAGAACAATTATTTCACAAAAAACCTCCCAAGATATGACTATAAAAAGTGAAGTGTGACCTGAAGCCTGTAACAATCTGCCAATTTGCAGAGATCGTCACATGATTCAGTGATTTTTTTTTTTTGCTTTTTTCGCTATGCTTAAACACAGACACTTTCCCCCACGCACTGCTGCTACTGGTCAGTCTCCATCATGTTGAATGAATGTGCGACATGTCAATATAATCAATCGCCTCTAAGATTTAAGCTCTTTCTGGCATATTGCCCTCCATTATGTTCAATATTGTTGTATTAAAAGTTAGACTTAATTAAACTAAAAGAGTTCCTGGCCACCCTGCCTGTGTGTCAGCCTATTTCAATATCTTTTCGCTTCACTGTTGCAGAGAGTAGTCCGTGCCGACTGTGGGTTGGTGACAGTGTGAAGCCATTTCCCTTCTCTCTTCTGTAGCAAGCTTTCAATTCCCTACACACAGAGCTGCTTTTTCAGCCTGTGCAAACACACCAAAAACATTGTACTCGTTTCAGAGAAATCCTGCCTGGACTTCTCATTTGCCACTTTAATTAAGTTGTCACACAGCTTTAAAAAGTTGAATTAGGGCCACGCATTTTTGCAGTCAACCATGTCCAACAGTGCACTTTCTCTGCGTGGAAAAAAAAATATGATTGCCTTTGATATGTGAAAAGTAGCTGGGGTGGCAGCGGTATAGGAAAGGATCGTGTTGCAGCAGTGAGCGGATTGACACACTGGCACTAATTGGAAAATGGTAGCCCCACTGCTGCGCCAAGGCTGTTAATAATGCAGGGAATTCAGCAGGCAGCGTCGGACTCTCTTAGATAATGAATGTTCACTCTCCAACTTGACACCAGTTGATTCGGTGGGTGAAGAAGCGGAGTAAATTTTTAATCGTTAGCTCGCAACTCTCGGCTTACTGCTCCGCTGTGCAGAGGAGCCACCTGTTTAGAGGAGAGTGTCAGAGTTAATTTTGCATGTCAACATAATGAAGTGGATAGTCTGAGGCTAAACTCTTGGATGACGAGTCGCGACCAAAATAACAATTGGATATTTTAAGTGTGAAGCAAAATACAGTTTGTATCCTTATGGATGATGATTTAAGCATTGAATAAGCCTAAAACTGAACGCAATACAAACCAGAGACAAGAGTTTTAAATTATTGTCAGAAAATTAATAATACATTGCAAAAAGAAATCTAGTGGTACTTGGTGAGTGTTGAAATGAATGGAATGTCCAGACTTACAGGTATCTTTTTAGATGTGTATATTTGGTATTTAGTATGAGGTTCCAGGTTCCACATAATCCACAAAAGAACACAGTCAAAAAACTGTTGGGCCTAAACCAAGGCCAGCTTCCACAAATATTGACCCCAGAGCTCCCCCAGATGGCTGTAAAAAGCCTGCTCCAGTCACCTGGCCCCACCCACACACATACATTGGCCAACTTAAAGCAATAATAACGGAAAGGCATCAAATAAATAATGATCAGATAAATCAGGGATTTGATGCATATAAAAAAATGGCCTTTACATCTAAAATAAGTCAAATTTAATAAATACGTCTATTTACCCTTGATTTGCGTAGGTTAGTAGAAAAATCTGCCTAACTATTCAATCTCAATTTACGTGAAATAAATCATTTTTTGGGAAAAAATACATACTTTACTTGAAAAATGAATACAATCAAGGTAAACTATTCTCAATTTTAGTCATTTTAACTTTTCAAGATATCTTTTTTGTGTAGATGATAGTAATATATTTTTGGGAAATGGACTCACAACCCAATTACAATGCTCCTGCAACCCACTTTTGGGTCCTGACCCACAATTTGAGAACCACTGCTCTATAAAATGTATTAGCGTGGAGTGTGGTAGCTCTTTGTGTTTCTAGGTTGTTCAGAAAAAGAGACTTCAGCCAATTAGTTCGACTGCTGTCCTCACATGTGTCTGTATGCTGCTTGACAGCCAGCAAAGCTCTGTTTATTCTTGCATTTATGGAGAATTCTTGTTTCGAATGTTATTACTGCGACATGCTGTACAATTAAGAGCAAGTTGGACATGAAGTAGACCTTGTTTAATTTGTTTTATTGGTTGAGCTCGGTGCCTAAGACTGAATGAGTAGGAAAGAACAGCTGTTATGATAGTTACACCTAAATAAGGCCCATATAACTAAAAGCTTTGTGTCCAGCAACATCCTAATTACAGTCCAATAAGCCAATAAGCAGTGATAAAGAATGTATTAATGGGAAAGTGTTAGTTAGTAGATAGTAAGATGTTGAATAAGCTCATGCAAAATAAGGGACTAAAAAGTGCTTTATTAATACCAATTGAGAGCTAATTCACCATCAATCAGTATACTAATTAGCACTTAGTTAATAGGTGCACCCTAAAATAAAGTGTTACCGATATGTGATATTGGAAGCATATGGTTCCTGCACACAGTACAGTATGTGGCGCACATCAGTCACACGTCTCATGTTTGTCAACTTTGAAACCCGTCTATGGACCAGGTTCACTGTGAACTTGTCGCACAGACTGGAAAAGCTGTCCATTTGCTGATGGCTGATTATCTAGGAACTGATATTATAACTGCATCAAATATATCGTAGGCAAATATTCTTTCTGTCTTCATCTGTACTCTGTAGTTGTAGTACGTTTCGATCTTAGTCCAAAGATCGTCATCAGCTACTAAAGACTTGAGCATGCTGTGGGTCTCTTAAGAGTGAACCAGAAGGAGGTGTAATCTCTAAGTCCCTCCTCTCTTGGTGCTAAAAGTAGGAGAACATCTAGCCTATTCATACTTAATATGGCTTGTTACCTCTCTATGAGCCATATTAAGTATAAATAGGCTAGATGTTCTCCTACTTTTCCTACACTTCAACTACAGAATACAGATGAAGACTGAAGAATTTTTGCCTACGATGGACAACTCCTGTACGACACAAATGGTGTTAGTTTTGTTTCGGAGTGACGGACCTCCACCCCAGCACTGGACCCCAAAAGTCAAGATGCCTTCAATAAAGCTTTTAGAAAAAACCCTTAGCAACGAGTTGTCCACATCGAAACGGCAAAGTTTCCGTAAGAAGTGCAGTCACTGTTGGGCTTTCGCAAAGATCGAATTTATGTTGACATTCAAGTTAATTCATCATCTATTGTCATCTATATTAGGATACTATCTTGATTGGTGTGCTGCTGTCGAGAACTGGTGGAATCATGCTTCGTCTTCTAAAATCAAGAACCATTTCCTTGTTCTTTTTAGTGTTGAGAACCAAAGCATTGTCAGTGCACGAACTATAAAAGCTGTCAATCACGCTTCTGCATCGTTGTTTAAAAGACCTACAATGGCCACATCATCAGCAAATGCATGTGTAATGATTCAAATAAATCCAAAAGCTATATGGTAGTATGCCAACGAATAAAGATGCATTTTATTCTTATTATTGGGTGAAATATTACGCGTTGTACCTTTTTAATCAACCAGGTGCATAAATTTCCAATATATGACCCTTCAGTCTTCTCATTCCCAGACAATGCGGTTGCGTGTGACCGCTGTGGTTATATGAGAGAAAACGTGAAGCCTTCGCCAACATTCATTATTGAACGCGGTGGTTCATTTACCCAGACCTCCCACTGTTGTAGCTGCATGAATAATGTGTCATGGTGTTATAAAAGGCTCACCTGTCTCTGCTGTGGGGCTGTGGGTTGGCAGACACACAGTACACCTCACATCCATCGGGTCAAGTTGACAACACGAAGCGCTGACACCTGCAAGTGACTCTCTTTGTTAGCATGAATAAACCAGTCAACCGTATCTTTTAATCCCACCATGCCACCGAAAACTAGTTGTACATCAGATTAAACTTGTAGCATGAAAGTAAAAAAGGGTGAAATTGGCATAACATCTCACCCTTTATGAGGGTTTTTTTCATGATGTTTGGCCAAGCCGTGGACCAGGAAATGACTCGAGCTGCACTTTTTCCCTTTGCCTCTCGCTGCTCTCACCCGCGTAAATATAGACCTATTTGGTATTATCCACGTGGAGTGCGTAAAGTCCAGAACAAGACGCTGTACGTCATATATGGTAATATCCTCTCTGGGACAAGCGAGGAATATATGAGGTACAAAACTCGCTCATGCGCTGACACTTCAAAAGTTTAGAGCCCGTTTTCTGAGAATGACATTTTCAGTTTACTCTTGCAAAGAGATTTACACTTCTTTTATTTATGTATACCTCTTCCATAGATACAGTACATGTGTCTGTTACACGACAACACATGTCTTTCCCAGAACGTATCCTCTGAACCCTGGATCCTCTGAATACGGCTGCAGAGGTGGTTTCATTTTGTTTAATTTCGCAGCAGGATGTTTTTTTCAGACACTCTGTCTCTTGTGAACTACGCCAAATGAGGACGTATATAGAACCATTGCCATCTGAAGACTTTTCTTTTTGCCCAAGCTTTTGCTTAGTTTTCTTTTGGGCTGTCTTTGATTTTGTGTTGTCTTGGCCTTGTTATTCTGTCTTTTATATTTGTATTTTTGTATATGTATTTTAATTTTGTTGTGAAGCACTTTGTGACTTCTGTCTGTGAAAGGTGCTATATAAATAAAAATTACTTACTTACTTACTTACAGCTGCTGTCCAAACACTGAGTGGCTGCATCACGATCGATAATTATTTGGCTTTCTGCCTTCTCATATTTATATTTAGTCAAATAAGGGGATCATTTACAATGACTTACAACCAAATGTTTACAGGAAGTTAAAACTGTGATAAACTGTCTTCTTCTTTCTACTCGCGGTGCATGTATAAGTGTGTGTCATTTGCTGGACAAAGGCATGTACTGCAGTTTCATTGTGCCAAATGAGTTTTTTTTGACAACTCATAGTTTTTGTTTGAAAGCAGATCGAGAAAGAGGACACGACAGCTGTGTTTTGCTGGAGACTGTTGCCGTATTAACAGCACCTTAGATCAATGTAGCATTTTCTAACCAACAAAGTGTAGATAATGATCAAGATGTGTTTGAGGTTATTATGAAATAGCCTCACACAAAGACATGTTGAATTGCTCCATTGTAGTTTCTCTGATAGGTCCTCCCCAGTTTTGCATAGGAGAGGGGAGTCATCAGATCCTAACAACAGCCTTTCACCTCCCACATGTAGCAGCGCGTAGCTCCAACTCAGCCATCTGTTCGTGCATTCCCTGGATGAAAGTGGCCCATGGAGCCGAGGGAGCAGAGCTCTGTTTCACAAGTGTGTTCTGAAGCGACACACAGGTGGCTCTGTGCAGTGAACTATCTATCAAAGACACTGTGATTCATTATTGTCTACAAGCTAGGCAGATATGTATATCATACACAAAAATAATACAGAAACATGTGATTATGTATTGTTTGGCATTCTGAATAAGACAAGCGCCAGACACACAACTACAATATTCATGTTGTAGGGCTGAATCACTTTTGTAAAATGTCTAATTAAGTCCTAGTGCACACCAATGAAAATGCAGCAGTGCAACCAACCCAAAATGTTCATCTGGAGCCTTGTATTAATTGTGTTTTTACTTTTGCTAGTCCTTCTGTTAATGAAATTCCTTCCAATGAGATTGGCTTAGCACTGCAGTCCAGAGGTTCCCAAAGTGAGGGTCGGGACACCCTGCCTGGGGTTTGCAGGAAAACAAAGAGCAAATGTCCAAAACAAATATAATGTCCAAACAAATGTAATGTCCAAACAAAACAAGCCTTGAGTATAACCCATCATTAGACCCTCCATCGCAGGGAGGAGAAACTTTAAAAATCCAGTGGTAAAAACAGAGAAACCTGGAGGAGAACCACAATGAGAAGAGATCCACTCCCGTGGACCGACGGGCTTTAGTAGTCCCAAGGCCGACTATCGCGTCCCGATCTAATGTCCAGCATTAACCGTAGAGTTAATTCTGGACAGTAAGTACACACTCAACATAAATGTAAATTTCACACTTTTATTTTTGCTGTAATTTGTCATGGGGGTGAACTCAAAGTCTATTAGACTATTAACCTCTTAAGCCCTAGGCCTTTTTCGCCAAAAATCATTTCTTTACATCATAGGTGTACATGACTAATCTTGGTAGAGCTTTGGGATGACGGTGGAAGTGAAATAAAAATAAATTATGTTGTTTGACAATAAAATGAGGTTGCCATAGGTTTGAATGAATTTCTGCCTGAAAAAAACACACACATTTTTCCGCAAAAAGGCCTTTTTCCTCCCTGTGGTGTAGGAAATAACAACAGAAATGGATAATCCCACATCAGCTGTCACTAATTTGCAACTTTGGAATATTTTTCTGCGTAAAGCACGTAGGTCAGTAAATTTTTTGAAACAAAAGTCCCCATTTTCGGGGACTCTAGGTCTTAAGAGGTTGAGAACTATTTTCCTGACAGGTGTTGCGGATCATGTAACCTTTTGATCAGTTTCATTTGACTAGTTTCTGTTGTCATTATGATTTGAAAAGACTAAGTTCTTTGACCATAAATAGCTTCACACAACCACTAATCATGACTGAAAAAACAAAATGTTTTCGTGTTATCCTTCCTACTCTCTGAAAAATTCCGCCACAGTATGTAAACTCATGAGCACAACTGTACCATTATAAATGACCATTATATTTCCCCAAATCCTTCAGCCCTGTCCCGAATCGCCTTGAACGGCCCTCCTTGTAGGTTCCTGCGCCTCTCCCCTGCCCCCACACTTCTTCCCTGCTCATTTCTCAAAGCCACATGCTCCCAGCCCGTCTGGCTCGCTCGCTCCCCGCCAATGAAGGCCTTTTTATTGGGCTGAGATTGAGTGCAGCCAAGCAGGGCCCTGGCGACACCCCCACTGCCTCCCTCCCCCCCCCCCTGCTCCAGCTCGCTCCAGCCTCTCCACATGCCTGCTCCGCTCTGGCCCCAGCCCACAGAAGGAGATTACTTGTCTGTGGTGCACTTAATTGCCAGCTGAAGGAGGCTGGGAGGCAGAGAGAGGGGCACTTTGTAGGGAACAGAGTGGTCTTGCTGGGCTCACAAGCTGCGGTCTATGCCGTTACATGTAGGATATGGGTTGGTTTTTTTTACGGTATGGCACACCCCTAGTGAGGCTTTTATAAGAGATAATATGTGTGCAGAAAAGTGACGATGGATACAGAAGTGCAAGTGCTAATATGACTTGTTATACATAAATTAAAATACGTTTGACACTTTCTTGTGAAAAGATCATTGTGAAACATAAATTGGAAGCAACAGTGGTACAAGTGCTAGAGTGGGGTTAGATACTGACTAGGGCTGGGTTCAAAACATTATATAAGTATTTTACTTGTATTAAAAAAAATACATTTCATGTCTTTAGAGCAGAATATGAAAGAACCACATTTCTGATAGAAATACAGTAACACAATTTATTCTTAATTTCTCATTAGTTTGTCCCTAAAGAAGACACTCAAACAGACACTGATTGGTTTGTGTCCTGTGAACCAAAATAATATGTTAAACATTAATAACTTTCACATCATGTACTGCACCTTATACCAACAAATTGCACATTTTTAGATTTAGATTTTTAGATTTGCTGCTAAATGTTAATTGTATTGTAATCTGTATATTGTGAATTGACTGTTGGCAACTTGCACTTTTTTGAACTGTATCTGGATATGTATGTACAGTATAATGATTGTATTGTTGGGGACTACGGATGGAAAGTAGCATTGTGCTAAATCTGGTGCAGCCATCTTTTTAATGTAGCTGCACATTGTCCTTCTAAATAAACTAAACTTCAAACATATTAGATGTTTACATGACATGATCTGTGGAAAAACATGTACCCTACCTTTTAAAGAGACAGGGTTTTCATCAAAAAATACACATTTTTATTTTAATTCTGGCTCAAATAATAATAATACATTTTATTTATAACACACAATCTCAAAGTGCTACATAGAAGAGATAAAAACATGCAAATCAACAACAGCTAAACTAAAAACGTTTTTTAGTTTTTTTTTTTCTCTCCTCAATAGGACGGTCTTCAGACAATTCTGTCAAGAAAACGATTAATCGATTACTAAAATAGTTGACGATTATTTATGGAAGATTTTTTGTGTCGTCACATGACACACGTGAATTTCGAATGTCTTTGAAATTTATGCTTTGAATTTTTTTAACACTGAAAAAACATTTACATTCAAAATTAAAATTTCACCTTTATTTAAATATTCGCTTCATTATTTTTCAATCCATCAAATACAACAGACTAAATTCAAAGTGCAAAATTCACAGTAGAAAATACTGAAATATTAAAAAAAAAATCCAATGTAAAAAAATTCAAGCTCTTAAATTCAACAGCAGAAATTCAGAGTATGAAATTCACAGTGAAAATTTCACAGTAAAGTTCCTGGACATCAAGACCTGAGCAATCGATCCAGGAGACTAAGAAGGAGAGACACAAGATGCTTCCTATTGGCCGATGTCTTTTGTGGGCGGGATTAAGAAATGAGGAAGGCGGAGTTCAGGCTTTAACGAGTCAAATCTGATTGGTCCTTGTACAGTTTGTACAAGGAGTGAATATTTAAAAGGTGAAATTTTCATTTTTAATGTAAAACTCTGAACTGAAAATGTAGTGATTCAAATTCAAAGATGTTTTTTATTTATTTTTTTATCAATTAATCGTTTCAATTAATCATTTCAGCTCGAATCGTTTTGAATTGATTTTCCTTTGAATATATTGATTCAAAAAAACGAAAATCAATCTTTTTACTGCTAAAGTCGCTGACGACTTTAGCAAATATCTCCGCGACGAAATGTCATAGTAGAGACTGAAAATTCATGTCCAAAAGCCTAAGTTAGCATTTTACAAAACTGCTCACTCTGGATTTTACACAATCGCCCAGGGATTCAAAATGGTACTAGGTTAAACTTGTTTTGTTTTTTGCCTCTGTGTTTAAATAGAACATGGAAGGCAAAAGTATGGAGTTATGTTATTCATGTGAACTGGGGAACTGGTTTTCCCCAGATGGAAGTCTGTTGTTCCCAGTTGGTTTGTGTTCATGTGCTTTCTATGTCAGAAAGTGGGGATTTTGATTTCATGATGTCTTTCATCGCTAATTAGCATTTAACAGAGCTAACTATTTACATTTGGTGTTAGCATCTCGAAAAGCTAAACTTTGGTTTGTTTGTTTTATAAAGCATCTCATACATTTTCTTTTTGCTAGCATAAATTTCGTGCAGTTCTCTTACAAATGTTACTCCAAAGAAAACGAAGGCTCATAGTAAACCTGTGAAAGTAGCAGTGTTTAACCAAGACGTTTAACGAAAAATTAACAAATCAGCTGATTTCTGCATCAGATGCGGAAGTCGGGAAGCTTGTTTTGACCCCAGTTCCCCACTTGTTTTTCCCAGTTGGGCATTTTCCAACTGGGTAAAACGTTTTTTCCCAGTTCCCGAGGTCCACATGAACGCACCATTACATTTGTGCAAAAAATATATATTTTTGTTTTCTAAAAGATGCAAAAAATATGGAGAATAAACACAGATGGCACATAGAAGGCCAGGTTTATAACCTTTTATGTTTATAGAAGCACATATTAGTGGAATAATAAAAAAAAAAGTGCATTAGTGAAAATGTCTACCATATCCAAGTAAAATCGGTACTGTGAGATATAGGGAATAGGGACAATTCAAATTCAAATCGATACCCAGCCCTAATAATAAGGCTGCACTGCTCCACTGCTGACTGTGCAGTGAATGTCCTCCCCATGGTTTCCGTTAGCCGGCTATATAATGCAAATGACAGGCCAAAATAATTACCACAAAATTTGGAAAAATAAAAAATATGAATCATAAAGCAGGTTGCATAAATGAAATTAAGTTAGTAGGTACATAACAGTGTTGTTTGTGACAGGCCTAAATATTAATTATGTAGCATCTAAAAAAGTTTTGAGTGATGCATTTCGGCTATTTTACAAAGTGCAGCTGAGATCGGAAATGGGTTTTCTTTCTTCGCATCTTGTTACATTTTCTACAGGTAAATTTACTTCCATGTAAGGGTGCATACATCCCTGTCTTGATCCGAATCCTGGCCCGTTTGGTGCGATAATACCATCCAGCTGCAAATGCCTTCTTCCCCTTTTTTCCATTGAACTTGTGAATTTCATATTACAGTTGGTTATTGTTGAATCCCATCTGGCCCGATCCCAGCAAATGAAAGAGTGTCCACTTTATTGAATTGGCGGTCCCCAAAGAAGCAGCGAAGCGGGATAACTCCTCCACCTCCTCAGGCTGTCGCATTTTCAAAGAGATTTTCTTTCAGCTGGGCTTGTAGTGTTTTGAAGTCATATTTATGGAGATTGTTCACACCCACTTATCATGCCACGCACAACAAAGTATCACAGATGGCGTGGCTGCCCAAAACAATGTGCTAAAATTTAAATTGTTTGGGAACATAATGATCAATTTTCCAGGCAGCAGAAGCGTTTGTGAAAAATGTTGTGGCTTTGTGCAGAGAATAGCTGCCGAGCCTCGAGTTTCATCAGGCACTTGTTTACCAAATTAAAATGATAGTTTTCACAATAGATGTTGGAAATGGGTGTTTTTCATACCCTTTTATTCAATAAAATAATGTTTTACATTCCATAATTACAAGTGTGCAATCACCTGTCTTTTGTTTTGGCTGTAGCGGTGTAGTTAGTACCGATCTTTTTGTATTGACCACCTCATCTTTAGTTTGTTATTTTGATTTATTTGATTGCATTGCACTGCTGGACAAACTGAGTTGCCTTTATAAACACAGACATATTTGCTGAATTGTATTCTTTTGCCATAGAAGTCACTGGCTCCCTGTTATTTTTTGGATTTGAAGTTAAAATCTCTCTGCTTATACTTCAGCCCTACAGGCTTGTAACCTACTTTACTGACTTACTGTATGTAATAATATATAAGTCTGCTCAGCACCTGAGGTCACCTGGGCAGAACCTGCTGATGATTTTAAAACCCAGGAGACACATCTCTCAAACCTGTTGTGCCCCATCTTTGTTGCTATTGATGACATTTTGTATATTTTGTAATGTAATGGTTTTAATTATAAAATTAGACATTACTCTTGATTTCTCCATGAAAATGGCAATAAACAATAAGTGTTTGTTATTCTAGAAACACTATACACTATA